>BDUI01001426.1:82539-94460 GCA_002335545.1 Apodemus speciosus
GTTCACTATGAATGTTTTACTCCACAACATTTACCACATTATTTACCGTCAATTAGCTGCTGAGGAATAGCAATCATTATCTTGTGGTCAAAGGCTGCTATAAAAGAGCTAAGAACTACACTATTGATGATCTTGCGTTTGCTTTCCAAGCCTATGTGACTGGAACCATAGTAATATGATTACTTTCTCAACATACTGTATTTMACGTCTTTCATTTTGTCTTTTACCTATGGTATATTTCTTATATTTATCTACTGCCTATTAAAAGGAGAACCAATTTCGTGCATCTCACTCTGGATGCTCTTCCAAACTAAAAGTTCTATATAGAAGCATAGAATAAATGGTATGTGTGTGTGTGTGTGTGTGTGTGTGTGTGTGTGCATGTATAAACATAATCATGTACACAAGATGGTACATTTACATTTATATGTAGATGCATAGATGGGCACATATTCTGGTATGTTTTTTAACAAAGACTTCTTTCTTTTTCATTCATCTTTCTTTAGGGTYCTACCCCATGTAGAAGGAGATATGCCTCTAGAATAACATACAAGCCTCTTTCTCTCATGTTCTATATTTAGTAGGTCTTCATACCATTAAGAATTTACTTCTAAAATATCCCTCACTTCTCTAGCACACTCTCTATCTGCATGGCTTTTAATCTGATGTTGCATTTTTTTCATGCAGATTTCACAGGTTCATTTTTCACTTAAAAAACCATATATAATATTCCCCTGTTCCTTATAAAATATGTTCTTGTGACTCCTATTTAATATATTTTCTTATTAACAAAAGAAGAATTAGACCAGGCTGAAAATGAGGATCATGACGGAAGTGATAAACCCTTGCCATGTGAAACAGGAGGTAATGTTTCAGATTTTATTCTTAAAGCTGGTTCCAGCTATATCTGGAAAACATAATACAAAAAAGAAATGAGCAAGTCAGCTGTCTACAGAAATCTGATTTTTTAAGTCATGGATGAAATAAGTTCTAAATAAATGTAGTGTTGAAAGAGATTATATTTTTTACAGGCTACATTTCACCTATCCCCCAAATCACACATGAAAGCCCTGATTTTCAGTAGAGCAAAATGTGACTCTACCATTCTTATATAAGTGATTAAGTCAAAATGAAGCTCTTGAGGTGGACTCTATTCCAATATGTCTGGATAGGCATGATGACAACATAATACACATAATTACAAAATAATAAACATGTTGACAAAACCACAAGATTTAAAATATTTACAAAATTACAAAGGAGTGAGAATGATTCTAAGGTTTATGAAATACCAAGGGATACACAGTGACAGACAGCTATCTGCAAGCCAAGGGAAAGGCCTCGGGAGAAGCCATTCTGCCTGCCAGTATCCATAGAACTGTGGGAAGATGCTTCTGTTAGTTAAGTCACTCAGCTGTGCTATATTTTTTTGTTAGAACAACACCAGAAATCTAATAGAACCTTTCTCCCTCACTCCTGGGAAGGAGTGATGGATGGTCTTTTATGTGGTCACCCTACTTCTTCACATAAAACAATGTGAGAGGAAAGAGATTTCAAACTGGAAAGGATCCAGGGCTGTGTGAGTCTCATAGGAGAGCATGCTAACAAAAAGTTTGTAGCAATTAAACTTTAAAAAGCCTCCCAAGAGCTCCCAAATTTAATGTGCAGCTTTGCCTAAAGCCAAGTAGCAGCAAACATATCCCCTGCAGAAATGTGCCTTCTTAGTTCCCTCTGGAATCTAATCATTTACTTGACAACCTCTTATCTCAACTGGAATACCAAGGTAGAACCTTGTAGTGGCTGAGATGAAACTATAATGAACCTTGTTGGGAATATAAATCTAAATGATACTAATACTAATTCTACTTCTACTATTATTACTTTTACTACTAGTAGTATTAATAATAATAAAAACAACAATAACAACAACAAGCTCAGGGAGCCCATTATGTCAAATCATTGACCTATCTCAGATAAAAAAAGAAGTCAGACAGATTTTATCCCAAGACATTCTTTCAAGAAGCTAAACCCAACATTGAATTATTTGTTAGACTGTATGACAGATTAAGGAATGGATTCTGTACTGGTCGTGTCTCTTCAGCACCCCTACCTAAGGTCACCTCCCATTCCTGATGACCACAGACTCAGAAACTTTACTGTCTCCTATGGTGCCTATTTCTAATCACTTGCTGAACAGTGGGAGTGATTGAAGGCTTTCATCAGGGCCTTTGTGGATAATAATCCTTCAGTAGAATGTACTGTCCATCAGTTTATAAGCTGCATTGTACTAGAAAGTCAGTGCTAAGAGATTGATCTGTGACTTTTCTTTTCTTTTTATAAAACTTTTTTGTCACTTTCAGGGTTTAATCTAATTTTCTACTCTACATGATGTTCAAATGGTTCCTGAAAGCTTTTGTTTGGGTTGTACAAGACCTTGTTAAAATTTACTAGGATGCCTAAATGCAGTGTGAGTATACTCTTACTCATGCACTCTTCATGACCCTCACTACCCCCTTTTCTCTTCATGTGTCTGAGGGAACCTTGAAACTATATGATTTTTTTTTTTTTTTGTGGTCCGTGATAGGTAATGCATCTTCTAACCCAATCAACAAATGTAAAAAGATAAAAATATTAGCTGGAAATCCCCAAATTAAATGTATCATCTGCAGATTCAAAACTCACAGCAAGCAGAGAAGTTCTAAAATGACGATCTTAACATGAGGAGATGTGAGGACAAGCTCCTTGCATGCCGTGGGTACCATTTGATCATCGAAAGCAGTCACACACTTCTCCACTTTACCTTCCATTCCTCTCCAAGCAAACTGGCTCCAATGTGACTTCCCACAAAGTCCCTTTCAAAATGTAAATATGTAGGCTGAAAAAGGATAATAAATTAATTTATGAGATTGGGGATCTATGCTATTTCCCAGAAGTAAAAAAAAAAAATCTACATATCATTTTCTTCTAATGTAAGATAGGGAAATGATGACTGAGAATTGAAGAGACCAAGCCGGGAATAAGGATTGCAGGGAAGGGCTCTTTGTGGCCAATGTTAATAATCACTGTAGAAGGTCATTATTTTGACTAAGTTCCTGCTTTGGGTCTCAACAGATCTGATTAAATATTAAAAGTGAGTCACCTAYGCTTAAGTTCTGTCATAAATCCAAACTAAGTTATCTGGCCTAGGGAAGCTGGAGAGAAGAAGTCATAGGGGCAAGGAGCCCTTCTCCATTTTAGTCCTCATGACTAGAGCAACGGGAAACCAGGAGTCAACCAGGATACATTCTGATATTCTGATTCCATGGCCCCATGCTTCATGAAAAATAATATGCAAATGATCAATCCACACCCTGACTTTCCTTTCAGCTTTTCTCTGTCTCTAAAGCCTCCTGTGCTGTTTTATGACATGAAGTGTTCCTCTTTTCTCAAATTACAAAGCTAATTAAGTTCTTCAAACTACAGTTCATGTAATTTTACCCTTTCATATCCAAAATGAGGAAATCATAGTTCTTGAGAACAATTCATCTAATGCCTGCGCTAGACAGTAAATTAGTTCTTATTTGATAGATACAGCAATCCTATAACCTGAATTCTCCTGTGCAGTCTTAGGCTTAGGCAGTAATCCTGGTTACTTTTAAGAGTATATGCTGCTGGCTAAGCAGATATATGTGTGCATTTCATTCAAATTGTATGCCTAAAGATTTCTCATTTAAATAGAGTGCTGCACCAAAAAAATAATACTTGGTAAGTTTAGAGAATTTTATTCAGTAATTATGCTCAACCTGTTCCAAGCTAGAAAACAACCGAAAACATTATGACCTGCTTTGTGTGCTCCAGATGCAGTTAGGGCTCTAGCTTGCTCTTTGTCATTTTTAAAGAAACAATTACTAACTTTGGATTTATGGAAAGTCGGTTGATAATGTGTCAAAAGATTAATTAGGAAAAGAASGAAGAGTGCATCTTAAAGCAGAACTGGGTGACATTGTAACACATAAGCCTGCTTTGCCACCCAGGGTAGCATTTCCATAATCACAGGTAATCCCTATCTGTGGTACACTAGGATAAGTGAAACCATCTTTTTCTTGGTAGCATTAAGCAGAGAAATAATAATAATGTCACAACTTCCACTAGCCACATATTCAAAAAGGATTTGGGAAAAATTAAGACTTCGATAATCCTTAGCAAGTAAATGTGCTGGCTCTCGCTTTCCACCTTATATGTAACATGCCCTTTGTCTTCTGCACACATGAACTAGGAGGCAGAACCATGACCTTCAGCAAGTTCTGGGAGAAACCCAACCACAGACATCACTGTTAGAGTCTTACACCAATCCTTGGAGTCCTAGGAGGAGATGCTTCCAACCACTCCTTGCTCATGCCATATGTCTAGCATGAGACCTTTCTTTTTTGCTCAAGAGAAAAATAGAAAGATATCATCTCTTTATTAGGCTTTCTCCACTTCAACAATCTCAATTTCTATTTGAGATAGTCTAGAATTTTTCTGTCTTTTTATTTCTCTCCCCACAACCTCCTGTATTTTGTTTTTTGTTTCTTGACATAGAATCATTAGCCTCTGTTTAAACTCTGACCTGTGATTTCCCCTTGACTCAGAAACCACTGAATTCATGTTCTGTGTGTTCAGTTGTTGTTCTTTTTTGTGTGTGTTTGATATTTTGTTTATTTACATTTCAAATGTTTTCTCTATTCCAAGTGTCCCCTTTGAAAACCCCCTAACCCCTCCCACTCCTCCTGCCTCTATGAGGGTGCTCCCCCACTCACCTACTCCTGTCCTCCTGCCCTGTCATTCCCCTACATTGGTGCATCAAACACCCTCAGGCCCAAGGGCCTCTCCTCCCACTGATGTCCAACAAGGCCATCTTCGGCTATATATATGGCCAGTGCCATGGGTCCCTCCATGTATATTCTTTGGTTGGTGGTCCAGTCCCCAGGAGCTCTGGAGGGTCTGACCTATTGACACAGTTACTCCTCCATGGGGCTGCAAACCCCATCAGTTCCTTCTCCAACTCCTCTATCAGGGACCCTCAAGTTCAGAACTTGGCTGCAAGCTTCTGCTTCTGTCTTTGTCAGGCTTTGACAGAGCCTCTCTGGAGACAGCCATATCAGACTTCCATCAGCAAGTACATCTTGGCATCCACAATAATGTCCAGGTTTGGTAGCTGTATATGAGATGGATCCCCAGATGGGACAACCTTTCCTTCCATCTCTGCTCCATACATTGTCTCCATATTTCCTCCTGTGAATATTTTGTTTCCCCCTTCTAAGGAGGATTGAAGCATTCACACTTTGGTCTTTCTTCTTCTTGAGCTTCATGTGATCTATGAATTATATCTTGGGTATTCTGAGCTTCTGGGTTAATATCCATTTATCAGTGAGTGTATGCCATGTGTGGTTCTTTGGGATTGGGTTACCGCATTCAGGATGATATTCTCAAGTTATTTTTAATAGCTAAGTAGTATTTCATTGTGTAAATATACCAACATGTTCTGTATCCATTCCTTTGTTGAGGGACATCTCSGTTCTTTCCAGTTTCTGGCTATTATAAATATGGCCACTACGAACATAGTGGAGCTTGTGTCCTTATTACATTTTGCTGTTCTTACAAACCAAATTCACAGTCCCCATCACATCCAGTACCTTCTTTTTTAGATATCATTCCCATATCTGGATATGTATCATTTCTATAACATTACAATGCTCATCCTAAAAGGAATCAAGGAAACGAACTGTTTTCCAYCTAAGTATTTTAAATTATAGACATCCTACATACTGAAACGGGCACAGTAACTGAACATGATGGAGAGACTCTCCCTCAACCAGGCATGTTACTCTCACACTCTTCATGTCGCTCATCCTTAGAATTATGGGGTTGACATCAAATATAACAACTTTGAAAACATGCGCCTTTATGAAACTGGAGATCTATGGACCAGGATGGGTTCATGGCTCATACAGATATAGAAATGTGGCAAATGTTCAGGCTTCTTTCTAAGACCACCACAGGGAAATCAAGGAGATAAAGAGCCAGCTCTGTTCCTTCACTGATGATGCCAGAAATGGAGACTCTGTGCATTGAGACTTCCCAAGACATTTACTCTGTGAAGTCCAATCTCAGCCGGCACTGTCACTCATACTAGTCCTCAGCAGAGAATTCTGCACAACTTCCCAACTCCTCTTAGCACAGCACGAAAAGGCGCCTTTGAACCATACAAACCCATAGCTTCAAAATGCCAATTTTATATTCTCTCTCTTTACTGATGAGAACAGAGAAAGCACAACCTCAGTGTAGGGGTCTTTTTACAAATTAGCACTGACTCCCAAAGCCTGGCAAAGATTCGCCCCTGAAAACTCTCATACAGTGACAGAGCCCTATAGTAATACTGTTGTCATGGCAACCAAGAGACCGCCAAGAGCAGAATGGATCTTATCACCCCACAAGTGGTGCTTCAAGTTTTCCATCTCATCGCTCTTTCCATGTGACAAACTATATCATTAAGTAGTCCCAGATAGTAATTAATTACCAAGTGTGTTTTCGTCTATCTTCAAACATGGCAATGCCAGAAACATTTTCAAGATGCAGGTAAAACAAGAATCGGCCACATGCATAGTTTAMAAATTCAAATTAGGATGCAAAGGAGGATCCAAGGGAAGATGAAGACTGGCCTTCATCTCACTCTCTACACTTATTCAGTCCTTGTATGAGCATGAAGATGAAAAACCATGGAGTGGAACATATGATTGCCCCTTTAGAATTCCCAGAACAAGACACTATGAATCTTCAATGTCCTCTGGAATATAGACCCCCCCCCCAAAAAAAAAATAAGCACAGCAGAAGAATAGCCAAGGTCTCAGGAATTCTGTGTCTTCCCTGGTACAGCCAAGAGAACATTGGAATTAGAAAACTGGGATAAACAATCCTTTGGGGCCAAGGTAATTTAATATAAAATCTATTTTAAATATTTTAATAAAATTCTACATCATGTTGTATACTTATTTTTCCTATTTCTATGTTTGCCCTTCCTATTCTTARTGGCTTAAAAAAATTCTTATTTTTAGAGACCAAGTAGAAAGATCTGTCTTTCTATGACTCATCCAGGAAACCTTGAAAGAAAATCAAAATGTTTATAAAGGTCAGGTTTTATTGTGTCATAGAATGAGAGCATGCTGGGAAGAGGTTAGAGCACAGATACCCAGTCCACCTCACCCTTCCAAAGTGATAAAAAAAAAAGGGAGTACAAGCATCCTGGAAGAGAGGGAGTAGGAACTGGTGGGATGTCAGTTTCATCTAAGTGACGGAGACAACAAAATATAAATGCATATACACAGCAAGCCCAAAGGTGAGGTGGGCGGAGTCTGATCATAACCAGTTTTATCTAGTGGTATACAGAGTTTTGATTGTGTGTTTAAAACAAGCAGGCATTGACCAGATTTAGTCTTGCATTGATTACTTTAGTTAGCAGGTAGTACTTTAACAAAGAACAAAACCAAAGAGCCAACACAAATACATTTTTGAGAAAAAAAAAGTCCTGTACTGTTGTATAAAAGCGATTTTTCTCGTGTCTCATGATTATAGAGCTATTGTTTATGTAGCTGTGAATGAGCAAATTCCAAGTTTTCTCTGTGGAGAATTGTGGAGTGGACCTTATAATGGTATAACCATAGGCTTATGCTGGTGGGAGCAGAGTAGATCCAAATAAAGGAAAGAACCTTTTTTTTTTTTTTTTTTTTTGCCCCAAAGCAAAGCAGCAGAATCTGGCCCAAAGGGCTGGGCTACAGATGGTCGAATACCAGAGCATATGTTCTGCAAGTATTTCCAAGAATCACCTATATCTTGGCATTTAAATACTTTGCAACAGAGAAAAATGTGCTGCTAATTTATAAATTCAATATGTGTTCATGTGTGTACATGCCCAACATTCACACACAGCTGAGGCTTTGCAAGCTGCATCATCAACACTTAGCTTCTGGGTTTTACTCCTCTTCTGCTGCTTCCTCTGTTTCTGATGTCTTCATACCCCCTTGTTTCTTTCATCTTCAACCCTTGGGGAAGTGTTCTTACATCAAGCTCTTATCCTTCTGAAATGCTCTTAGCTTCTTGGGAGTCTAATTGCTAATCCTTGTCATAGGATTGAAGAAAAAGACATTTCCTTTTGTTACAGAATTTAATACTTGGGTAAGCATGGAAGAAAAAGCTGTCTATTGACCTCACAGTAAAGAGTTCATGATATGGTTTCTATGTACATTTGTTCGTATAAGTATGCTAGTGAGCACATAACTCATGAAAGCCAGGATTTTTCAGGGAGGATCGAAAATATCTTCTTGAACATCACACCTTTGTCAGTTCAGTTCCGTCACTCCCCATGGCACCCGTAAATGGGACAATGGCTGCCATTTCTCCACAACAAAGCAAGCAAAGGACAAAGACTAGACCCCTGGTGGGAACTGCCAAAATCTTTGTGTTAAAAAGCCCATTTTGATTACAACATCCAATACCTGTATTACTCTATGGGCTTACATGTTCATTCAGTCTGTATTTATTGTCAGAAGTCTATATGCTGTCTCTCACATCCACATGAGATAGAACAGCTCATATTTCCCAGTATGATTTTCTTTTACAAGTCTTCCCAAGATTCACTGTTGGCTTTATGCTTGCATGTATTGTGATTAAGTACAGTAGGCTGGAAGTTCACATGCTCTCTTTATTTTGTATTGAATATGGCTAATTCTTGACAGTACAGCTGTAAGCACAGCAATTCTCAGGTCCTCCTCACACAAGCACTCAGTTCTACAGTACATAGAAGCACACATTACGATTACTCTGAAAAAAGCTGAAACTCTGCCCATCCCCACACAGATGCATTTATGCACATAAATATGCTCCACGGATACAAATACTGTCTTCACATAGATTTATGCATGTGTTTTATCAACAGCTAAACCTTGCTAATTCACAAGCCTCTTTGGCTGGCGGATTACTGGTGTGTACAGATCAGAACTAAAACAAATGCTTACAAAAATCATGGCTACCCCATTGCCAAACACAGTCTGTTTCTTTTGCTCAAAGTTATAGTTTTGCCTTAATTTATGATAATCCTGCCCACGCTCAAGTTAATGCACTGCTAGTCCATAAATGGAGTGCTATGATTCCATTTTGATGGGAGGTGGGGCACTTTCATGTTTTCCACAAGGCTTTAACAACAAAATGTATACTTCTTCCAGATACCAAAGTAAAAATTGTTGAGATTCCTCACTTTTCATATTCATGGTGTACGTAGACAGTTATCTGCACTTTCAATGGAATCAAGTTGAGCAAGAAATTTCATTTGCCTTAACATATGATACCTTGTCTAAGTTTGAAAGAACTGGGGCAGGAGAAGGAAGGGAAGAAAACTAACAGGCATAAAGAATCAATTCCTTGCACTCACCGTATTTTACTCTACTTTATTCTGTCTTTCATMTCTTGTTGAATTTCAAGACCCCTCTGGCTTAGTTGAGCTCTTGATGCTGTGATAAAATACCTCTTAAAAGCAATTTACTAGAGAAAGGGTTTATGTTGGCTCACAGGCACAGAGGTTTGCATTCCACTGTAGGAGAGAATTATGGCAGCAGGTAAGAAAGGTATGATTGTAAAATCAGCAGGCTGGTTGGTGGCTGATGACATTACATACACACTCAGGAAACAGGGCTGAAAAGGGAACTGGAGTAGTGCTACAAAACCACACAGGCACACACACACATACATGCAAGGTTCTACCTTCTGAATGTTGCACCTCATTCATACGTAGCACTATTTATTAGGAACCAGAGCAAATATGAGAGTGTCTAGGGAGCAGTACACATTCAAACCACTGTACCCACATTCAATCGATTTGTTGTTCTTCCCTCTCCTGAGGCTCTTCATCAGAACACCCGATCAAACTCTGCCAGTGTTTCTCTCTATAATGTGACATACACAAATCTACTTAGTTAAAATCTTGGCAGAACTTCTTATCAGCTACTGTTTCTGTCAATTCCCAATCATCTTTGCCTATACCTCAGTCCAAGACCTTGCTATAGATGATTGACTTTTGTTGGTTCTCCATTGAGTATAAATCTGTATTATCTTTTCTTAGTCTGAATTTATTCCTTGCCAGAGAATAGGACAGAATATCTCTTTTCCATGAACAAAGTTTCTAATAATTAATTGCTTATTAGGGGTAGAAAAATAACTAGAAAAAAACTTTATCACATCTGAATCCCACCTAAATTATAGAATATTTAAATACTATATGGAGAAATAATTTATATGCAGAAAAGTACACAGATAAGTGTTCAGTTTACTGTCCTTCTTTTCAGAATTTAAATACATCCCTGTTTTATCCCTCTATTTTGAGAGACTGAATAATACTMACACAACACAAGCTCATTCATGACCACCCATGTTCATAACTATTCAAAAGGGAGTACACAGCTCACCTTCTTCACATTAGAACACAGTTACTTTGCCTACCCCAGACTCTGATATTAATAAAATCACGTTATTTATTCTGTCATGTCTTGCTTTCTTTTGTCAATGTTACATTTGAAAATCAATCTTGTTGCTTCATACAGTTGCAGTTCATAAACTCTCTCAACTGATAGAGTTCCCTCTTGGAAATAAATGAAACACAATTTATCTCCCTGTTGGTGCACATTTAAGCAATTACTTATTCTATGGTATTATGGCTACTTCTGTGAATATTTTTGTGCACACTTTTTGGTGAATATGTATATGAATTACTATAGAAAAATTCTGAAAGTGGAGTTACTGAGTCATAGGATATACATAAGAGAAAGCACAAGAGAACTGCCTGTATTTCAAATATTCGCAAGAATATTCTACTTCATCATAATTACATTAATGTCCCAGGAATCCCTTCATATTTGCCAAAACAGCCCTGCATAGTCTCCTCGCCTCCTTTCTCTCCTCCCTTCCTCCTCACCTCTATTTGGCTCTCTTTATCTTTATCACCATACTTCTCCTCTCCACATGCTGTACTTTTGATGAATTCTCATTTTCTTGACAGCATATTTTTGTATATCTATTCTCCATTTGGATAGCCCTTTACCCAAATGCACAAAACAAGCAGGGTTTTTACCATTAAGTGCCTTTTACTCCAGTTAATATTTTTAATATGTTATATCTAACTTAATCTTCAGAACCCAACTATGACAACGGCAGAAGCAAGGCTATGTGCTTATGTTGAGAAAAAGAATGTGGACCTCCAAAGAAGACAAAAATAGTCAACAATATTTTAGAAACTAAAGTATACCTAAATTCCCTGTGATTCTTGAAGATGGGCATCTGTTTACGTGAAAACTGTACCTCTCCACAGCGAAAATGGAAGTTCCTTGGGATCTTTAAATCCACCCCAAAATGATGGTCATGGGTTTTAGTGGCAAACAATATACCTTAAAATATGATGGACTTGTAATTTCTTAAACCCAGAGTCTCTTATTCTCTCTCTCTTTTTTTTATTTGATGTATTCTTTATTCACATTTCAAATGATTTCCCCTTTCCTGGATCCCCGCTCCCCAAAAGTCCCATAAGCCCTCTTCCCTCCCCCTGTTCCCTCATCCACCCCTTCCCACTTCCCTGTTCTGGTATTCCCCTACACTGCTGTACTGAGCCTTTCCAGAACCAGGGGCCACTCCTTCCTTCTTCTTGGACATCATTTGATATGTGGATTGTGTCTTTGGTGTTCCAAGTTTCTAGGCTAATATCCACTTATCAGTGAGTGCATACCATGAGTGTTCTTTTGAGAATGGGTTACCTCACTTAGGATGATGTTCTCCAGCTCCATCCATTTGTCTAAGAATTTCATGAATTCATTGTTTCTAATGGCTGAATAGCACTCCATTGTGTATATATACCACATTTTTTT
>BDUI01001426.1:96527-112079 GCA_002335545.1 Apodemus speciosus
TATATATATATATATATATATATATCCTTAAGATAGGATCTCCCATATCTCAGGCTAGCTTTCAACTTAATATGCAATAAAAGATGACCTTGAATTTAGGCTGCCCTTTCCTGTACCTCTGAATCCTGTGATCATAGGTGTGTACCACACTACACTGTTAATGCAGTCATGAGATTGAATCCAAAATATTGTGCATGCTAGYGTACTTTACAGCAGATCTAAATCCCTATTCTATCAAAACCAAACTTGTTTCAAAYAAACAGTATTGAGCATTCAGATGGGATTGCAAAGGTGATGGATGGGTAGAGAGTTACCATCTTTTCCATGCTTCTAAAAGTCCACCTCAGGTGTCCATTTCTTATAGAGATAGATAGGGAAAATAGCCTCTGCAAATACAAGCAAGTCCTTGGTTGATATTACGGAACTCCCAAACTAATAGTGAATATGAGGTGATTCTGAAGTAATCCCAGAAGCCCGAGAATTCACATCTTGACCTCCACAAGCATTCGAGCATGGGCCTGATGCCTGAGGCATCAAATGTTCCCAGTTATTACATTCTTCCACGCTCCAGGGAAGACAGATTATTTTGAGGCATACAACAACAATTAAATGGCTTTGCATTCGCTTTCTCTGATGCGCACAAAATTCTCTTCCTTCCTTTATTGAGTCCATTCTCACATGAAAGAAAGCGAGTTATTTAAAAATAAATAAATAAATAAATAAAACTTTATTCAAAGCAAAGGCCAGACTGAAAAAATAGTAACAATTTACTGAGAGTTGAAATCTTCTACAATACCTCATGAAGGGCAACTTAAAAGAATTTTCTGAGTGTAATAAAAAAAAAACAATATATTCAAACATTAGGAAAGCATAAGTCAAGTGAGCTGTGACATATGAGAAGCAGGGTTTCTGAGTTGAGAGGGGAAAATCCTCACCAACCATGCTCCTGGGATACATTTGGGTACAATAAGGAGGTATATACACTGTCCCAACTGTCAGTGTTAGGTATGTGTAAGTAACCGAAACTCAAGGACTGAAGGTTAAAAAGTTTATAATGCTTATGTCTAGGTAAATGTATATGTGTATGTGTGTATGTGTATACATGCATATGTATATGATATGTGTATGCATATATGTATGTTGGTGTGTGTTGGGAGATTGCCACAGAACAGTGTAGTACTCAGAACATAATCTTGCATGGTCTGTCTCTACTTCCACGTTGTTTGGGACAGGGTCTCCTATCTTTGCCCACCAGACTATCCAGCCTTTGAGCCTCCCATTCTCCTGCCTGCCTCCCAACCCCAGAAGGATTACAGGGAGGTATGTCATTGCCATAGGTTTTTGGTGGTTCTAGGTCTCAGAACCCAGGTCCTCATTCTTGTACAGGAAGCACTTTAATCTACCAAGACATCTCCGCAGTCCTGGGATGTGCATTTTGATGGGGACTGGTAAGTACCATATCTCTACATTGGCTCCAAAGTCTTCTGTGGGGCTCTGAGACCATGGTTTGCCCAGAATGAAGTGGAGATGAGGACCCATCTTCCCACCTATGTTCTCTTTCCTCTGTGCTTCAGCCCTGTGCCATGCAGTACCCTTCAAACTGCCCTCCCCAAACCCCTATGCAGCTCTGGCTTTCCAATCACTGTACAGTCTGCACCAGAGCACAGAATTGACTCTCTACTGTTCTCTCTCCAAACTCCAGCCATTGTTGACTCTGATTGCAAAGGTCAGTGAGGTTGAGAGTAAAGTTGCCTGGGAAACATGTTACCAGGGAGAGAAGAGAACGGAAAGAACTAGCATGGTGTTACTGTGGCCAGATGTGCAGGGTTTGCTTTGGTCCTGCTTGCCTGTTTGCTTTGTGCTGTTCGAAATGCACAGGACTGACATTGCCACCGCTTTGGGGGAGTTATCCACATTCACAGCTACATGCATTTCCTGTGTACAGACACCTAATACATAATTATCACTTCAGACAAAAGCATCTCACTACAAAACTTTTAACAGGGCTTTTCTCTGCAAAATTATGTGGCAAGTAAGTTGACTGTGGTGTATCTCCTTCGCACACACTTAATGGTCATTTATTTTGGCCTAAGTTTGCTTTATACTTTTTAAGTAAATATCATGCCTCTCAATATGGAACTGTAATCCCTCCTAGCTCCACCATGTAGCACATGCCAGACAGTCTTCAAGGGGAACAAATGCCAGTTTGTTGCAAATGTGGGAAAGAGGTCAAACTGACAAAGATTAAATGCCTCCAAAATATAATTTTTAAAAATGAGAAAGAAATCCTCTCAGATGTTGGCAGTGGAATCAGAAAGAGATGGGTTTTCTAGATTTGATGGCCCTGAAGTTGTCTTGCTTTTGTTATTTGTGATGTGTGTGTTTGTGTGTGTGTGTGTGTGTTTGTGTGTGTTTACTATAAGGATGCTGTCATAAACCACCTGAATGTTGCTTCTCTGACTGATCTACCCGGTGGCCCACACCTTCTAGACAAATATTGTGACATCTTTCTTCTCCAAATGGCAACAACCTTCTCTTCTCTCACCACAGAGCCGCTACCTCAAAGCTGTTAGTCTGTCTGATAATTCTTTCATGTGTCTCCTCTGTAGAAAGGGGAAATGATTCAACCTTGTTTTTAACTTTTCGCTTTGAGGATTCCCCCCTACACCCACACATATGTTGAGACTATTAGTAGATGGGAAGGAGGAGATGGCCAAAGATTAAGAAAGCAGATTCAGCTTTTTGAGCCATATTCAAGGTCACCCTAAGCCCTCCCTTGGGGTATTCCAACTGAATCAAAGTACCATATTTATCCAAGTCTTCAATATCTCTGTTTTCATAAAGGTAATATCATGTAAGTCATAAGTTAATTTTACTCCTGCCAATTAAAATGCTTAAGCCCAACACTCAAGCACTTCATGCATTTACAGCCTGTTTATCTATACTCTTGCCTGGAGGCTCACCATGGGATTAGGCTAGTAACTACTCACACCAAAGTATTTGTTTATAAGCCATATAGAAACTATGGCTTTTTTACTGTTCCCTACCTCCAGAATCTCCACAGAATACTATTAGCTGTGTTTGGTATGTGTGTGTGTGTGTGTGTGTGTGTGTGTGTGTGTGCAACACATACACATGTATTTTTTAACTTTTTCCTTTCCAGTAATATTTGTATATAAATATTCCCCCAGGAGAGAAATGGTTCCTCTTAATTTCTGTCCTTAGCCTCAGGTTGTTTCTCAGCTCTAATACTCTATAGCACATAATATTTGTATCATAACTTTCATTTATTTCACCCCAATTAGCCATCGTGTTTTCAACGAACTGAGAAAAGAAATCTCAAACTCATGTCAACACATAATATCTCCTATCTCATCTAGCAAAACATCACTTGAAAACATATACTTTCAAAAATTCACTTAGTAGAGATGAAAACTGGAAATATTACTTTATTGAGTAGTTTATCTATCTCACACATAATTATCAAGATGCACTGTACACTCAGGCAGACACTGTACTCTGCTGGGTTTACTCTGTCTTCCTACCTCTGTACCTTTCAGTATTATTCTATACTTCCTTAGTGTATGCACACAAAATCAATTTTTAAACAGGAATGATATACTGAACATTTAAAAATACCTTTCTCCTGATGATAAACATATCTATTGGCTGTGTTAAATGAAGATCTGAAAACAACCAACATTTTAGTGAGTTCTTTAACACTCATTTTTGAGGGAAAACATCATGTTCTGCTGGTATTCCAGTGATTCTCTGAAGTGATTGCCACCAGAATGGTAAGCACTCAAAAGCAAATCACCTGAGGCTCTGATGCCATTGCTGTGGGAAAGTATTTTTACTACAGGAATAACTTGTGTCTGGGTTAGAGACAAGCACCTGCCTTTGTGTTTACTGTTAGAGAAAGCTTGGTTTCAGCCAAGTGCCCCTATTGGAGTGAAAGGTACAGAGATCAAGTACACAGGGCACACCTTGATTGTAAGCAAGGTAAGCGAAAGGAACAGAACTTTGAGTGGCTTATTGTTGGGAGTGCCACTGCACTGGAAAAATCAGTCCTCCAATACCATATCAACGTATGTCAGGATTAGGGACTTATTTCACATACTACTAGGGTCTCATTGATTGTGCTCAACAGAAGCAGAATAACCCTCAGGGATTCATTCAGAAAGAGTAACCAGCTCTAGATTGAACTATCTAGAGCTCTCTGTTTTCTCCTCTAAGTACTACAAAACTCTCTAGTTTGAATATACCAGAAATGGAAAGTAGCATACTATTATTGTCAGTGAATGAATGAATGATGAATGGATGCCTTTCCTTAGAGTTTTCACGCTCAATAACACTAYGACTATTTAAATGGTACAACCACCCACCATGTACATAATCTCTAGAGTTCTCCATTATCCCAACTACTTCCTCAGATTCAATGTGGAGTAAAAGGTCCCCCTGTCTTTACCGCTGGTCTCTCTGTGTTCCTTAGAATGCCGGTACTCTTTTTAGTCAAGAAATAGAACCAGACTAGATATCTACCAACAGATTGATAAATAACACGGTATACATATACACAAAGGAATATCACTTAGCCATAAGGACTAAGGACAGCATGACAGTTACAAGAAAGCAGATGTAACTAGAAATCACTTCACCAAGTTAAAGAACCAGACTGAAAAACACAAATTCGATGTGTTTTTTCCTCATGTGCAGACCTAAGTTTTAATTTGTTTATATGTATGTGTGCGTGCACATGTGTATGTTCATTTTCACATTTGTTTGCTTGTGTGTATAGTGTGTGTGTTTTTGCCTGGTGTGGGGGTGGTTCAGAGAAATAAAAAGGACATCACGAGAAGGTAAGAAAAGATAGCAAGGGGAGAAGAACTAAAGGCTTACATGGAGAATGTAGAAATACATGTAACATGAAAGAAGTGAGCTCATTTGTGGAGCAGGAAGAACAACAGATGAAGGGAGAAGTAGACCAGGCAGGCCAATAGAAAAGCAAGGTTAATAACAACAATGTTGGCCAAGTATGAGGGTGTACAACTTTAATCCTAGTGGAGAGAAAAGAGGCAGGTGGATCTCTGAGTTCAAGACTATTTTGGTACGGAAATTTTAAAATGTAACTAAGTATTTTGACTGCTATCTTAAAATTAACAAAAAAGAAATGCTGATATTTAAAGTATGCTAACACACACACACACACACACACACACACACACACAAACACACCCAAGAATACCATCTCATTCTGTTTTGTTTTGTTTTGTATTGTTTCATTTAGGCAATGTCCAATGTCTGTGTTCTGTTTAAGTTTCCATCACATCTCAGGACACATCTTCTCAGGATCACTATACATATCACACTATGTCACTGATAACTGAGGGCTGCATTGTCTAGTTCACACCTAAAGCAGAAACCCATTGTTCAATTCTGAGTTTTGTAAGGCACTGTCTCCTCAGAGCATGAACAAGACTTTCAAGATAGGACAAACATGCTACGAGACAAGGTGCTGCCACGTGTCTTCGAGTTACACTGTGCTCCTGCAATTTTGGAGGCCAGAGGCTAAGGTTAAGGTTATTAACGAATCCATATTCTTCCTAAAGGTTTGAGAGAAGGAAGATCCATTCCACATGTTTCTCTTGCATCTAGAGCCTTCTACAATCCCTTCATTCCTTGGTTTAGAGATGCACAGGCTTTCGTTTCCATCTTCGTGGGATCAGTCCTCCTTAGGGTCCCTTTATCTTTGTGAATCCTCTAGGTTTCTCTCCATATAGAAACATTGCTCATACTAGATTATGGCCCCTCTTGTACAATGTGATATTTTCCTACCATAACTAATTACATTTGTAGAGACTCCTTCCAAATAAAGCTATATTTGAAGGGTTTTGAATAGGCATGATATTGGGGTGACTTACTTTTAACCCTTTTATCCTGCTGCCTCCACACTTTCAATGCTCAGTGTCTTCTTTCATCTAAGAGGGTTTAATGATTCAAACACTAAGGAGGACAGGGTGCCTGTGCAGCTTCTTTTTGCATGAGGATATGTTTCTGCCTCTGCAGAGGACTTTCCCTCACTGACTGTTCCACAGAAAAGCACTAAGATTGCACCTTCCTACATGTATCCTTTCTACTCAGAGAAAGGCAGTCGCTTTGTTATGGTGCTTGTATTTGACCTGCTGTCCTTGAGGCCACTTCCAGGCACTATGGAGTTCACTTACCCAAAGCTTTAGTAAAGAAATCAGAAATAATTAAGAGAGGGAGGGTGGGAAAAAGAAACGATCCCATAGAAATCTCATCTCAAGGCATGAGAAATGTCAAGTTGAATTTATTCTATGTAAAGGTCAGCCCTTACATGCCAACCTTTTAAAATTTCATTGAAAGGACTGTGTTTAAAATATCATGCCACAAATTTGCTAAAAAACATAAATAAATAAATAAATAAATAAACAAACAAACAAATAAAACAGGATATTCAAAGAATCTTTCTCTATAGCCACTGAAGGTAGGTTCTACATTAGAATACAATACTAAACAAAAACAGTATTAGGTTTGTGCAGATATGCAGAAACAAATGATCAAGACACAAAAATTGCCATTTCCAGAACTCGTAAGTAGAAGGGAAATACATAAACCAGAAACAAGAAAACCTAACTGAGCTTTGAGTCAAGAAACTGACTTTCTTCTTCCAGTTTGCTCTTTCCTTGCTTTATGATGTACAGGGGGAAAATGTTTCCTTCTTCTTCTTCTTTGCAATAATTTACCAACATACAGTAAATGGTTTCTTTGTGGATTGAAATCTGAAAAGTCAAATGTAATGAGAAACCGTCAGTCATGCCACACATATGTTGTGTGCATAGTGGTTTCAACACCTACTTACAGCAGTTATCGATAATTTTAGTGTGACCACATATAACCCATTGTGCTGAAACAAAACACTTTTCTTGAATCCTATACTAGGACATGAATGTAAGCTGGATTTCGAGAATAGGCACTGAAGAAAAATGTGTACAAAATCTAGACCTATATTCAGATATTAAGAAATAGTGTTTAAAGGCTAGTGGACAAATGATTGTGCTTATTGAGCACCTACTCAGTATTCTGTAAAACTTAAAAAAAAAGCAGAGCAGAAAACAACAGTAGCCCTGACCTAACAAAGGTTTGAACACTGCCAAACTTTATCACTGAATAATAGAATGTCACTATAACACTTGAAGAATTAAGTAGAAATTAAGAACTGGGGAGTGATATAGCTGGGTCCTCTGGAAGTATCATTCCCAGTCTTCTGAAGAACTGCCAGACTGATTTCCAGAGTGGTACTACCAGCTTGCAACCCCACCAGCAGTGGAGGAGTGTTCCTCTTTCTCCACATCCTCGACAGCACCTGTTTTCTCCTGAGTTTTTGATTTTAGACATTCTGACTTGGTGTGAGGCGAAATCTCAGGGTTATAATAAGGATACATGCTCCACTATGTTCATAGCAGCCCTATTTATAATACCCAGAAGCTGGAAAGAACCCAGATATACCTCAACCGAGAAATGGATACAGAAAATGTGGTATATATACACAATAGAGTACTATTCAGCTATTAGAAACAATGAATTCATGAAATTCTTAGACAAATGGGTGGAGCTGGAGAAGATCATTCTAAGTGAGGTAACCCAGTCTCAAAAGAATACCCATGGTATGTACTCACTGWTAAGCAGATATTAGTCTAGAAGCTTGGAATACCAAAGACACAATTCACATATCAAATGATGCTCAAGAAGAAGGAAGGAGTGGCCCTTGGACCTGGAAAGGCTCAGTGCAGCAGTATAGGGGAATACCAAGACAGGGAAATGGGAAGGGGTGGATTGGGGAACAGGGGTAGGGAAGAGGGCTTATGGGACTTTCAGGGAGGGGGGAGAGAGGAAAGGGGAAATCACTTGAAATGTAAATAAAGAATATATCGAAAAAAATTAACCCTGGGACATTCATTGGGCCAAATTGAATATTTTGATTATTAAAATGGTGGAAAAGAAAAGAAGAGAAGAGAAAAGGAAAGAAAAGAAAAGAAAAGAAAAGAAAAGAAAAGAAAAGAAAAGAAAAGAAAAGAAAAATTAAGAACTGGGTGATTTATATAAAGTGAATGTGGTGTTTAGAGAATATAGTGACCATACCAAAACATGGTGGAAAAGATGATGAAATGAAATGTAAAAGATGGGGCTGGAGAGATGGCTCAGTGGTTAAGAGTAGCAACTCTTCATCCAGAGGACCAGGACTCAATCTCAGCACCCATGTGACAGCTCATACCTGTCTGTAACTCCAGTTCCAGTGCTTCTAACACCCTCTCACAGTCTTATATGCAGGCAAATCATCAATGAACATACAATAAAATTTTAATTTAAAACAGTTAAAGATAACATGATACCATAGCTTAGATTTTGTATCTGTAGACTAAAGCAAATGCTTAAATATTTGGAGCAGAGTGGAAGACAGATTGTGATAGTGAGGGAACAGAAGAGAGCTGCTTCTGTCTTAATTCAAAAAACATTGCCATACTACATACCTGGCTGTGCATGGCATGTGTGTGGGCCCGCATAGAAGCAAAGAGACTTTTAGGAAATTATCCAAATCTCAGAGAAAACTTCTGAAGAAAAATGCACTTTATGGTCTTATCTAAGAGAAAAGAAAAATAGAGTATAAAGAAAATGCTTTCAGGCTTTTCAAGGCATGTGGGCAGCATGCTTGCAATTTAAGGCCAGCTCCACTCATCTACTTCTTTTACATACTTACAAAAATATGCTCATGGTGATGGCCTAATTTTGTCCCCTTGATAAAAGCTAGAATGATTYATGAGACAAACCTCCAGGCAGATGAGGATTATCTAGACTAGTGGTTCTCAACCTGTAGGTAGTGACCCCTTTGGCCCTCTCACAGGATCACCTAAGACCATTAGAAAACACAGATACTTACATTATGGTTCACAGCAGTAGCAAAACTACAGTTAGGAGAGTACTTTTATGGGTGGGGTCACCACGACATGAGGAACTGTATTAAAGTTGGCAGCACTAGGAAGGTTAAAAATTGCTGGCTGATCTAGATCAAGTCAGTTGAAGTAGGAAAACCCATCCTAATTGTCAAACAAATTTAAAAAATGAACATATTAATTTTTTTAAAAAAATATTAAAAAGTCACAGAGCTAAGCAGAAGTATATATCATGACTTTTTTCTCCATGACCTTGGACACAATGTGACCAACAGCTTCACTTGCAGTATTATGCCTTCCCTACTCTCTTTGATTTCTTTTTTTTAAATATATTCTTCATTTAAATTTCAAATATTAGACCCTTTCCTGGTTTCTCCCCTCCCCGAAAACCCCCAACCCATCCTCCTATCCCCTGCCTCCAAGAATATGCCCCTCCACCCACCCACCTCCCACCTACAATCCTCTCAATTTCCCCAGGCTGGGGCATCTATTGAGCCTTCATAGGACCAAGGACCTCTCCTCCCACTGATGCCCAACAAGGCATTCCTCTGCCACACTTTAGGCTGGAACCATGTGTACCCCTTGGTTGATGGATTAGCCCCTGGGAGCCCTGGGGCATCTGGTTGGCAAACTTCTACATCGCTGTTCTTCCCATGGGGCTGCAAACTCCTTCAGGTCCTCCAGTCTACCCTCCAACTCCTCCACTGGGAATCCTGTGCTCAGTCCAATGGTTGGCTGCTAGCATCTGCCTCTGTATCTGTAAGACTCTAGCAGGGCCCCTAGACATAGTACTACCTGAGGACCCAGCTATACTACTCCTGGACATATACCCAGAAGTTTCTGTCTTGGATTTCCATTCTACCTATAAGGCAAAATAAACACTTCCTTTCTTGAGTTGATTATATATTTGGTTAGATWTTTTGTCACAACAACAAGGAATATAACTGGTACATACATGCAAAAATGATTATTTCTATAGATAAAAAGACATACTAGACTGAACATACAAAGGCACAGACTTCATCAGTATCTGTTGGAAAGGAACGAATAAAAGATGTAACTCAAGAGAGAAAGGAAGGGTAAAAAAAATCAGAATGGAATTTAGAGGTACAAATGGATGCTTTTCTAGAAGATTGAACAGAAGGAAATAATCAGACTGGAATTAGATGGCTTGGAACAATGCTTTCTAAAAAGTGACCTATTCTGAGATGGGAAGATCATACCCCTTCAAGGAGAGACAATCAGCCTTTGTGTGCTATGTCAGTGTAAAAGCTGCTTCCAGCCGAGAGCAGCGCAGCCCAGCACTTGCTTTTGAGAGGAGACGGTAAGATGACAGAGCGATGAACTTTAATGGGCTATCAGATATTTTTAAATAGCATTTTCCATTTTAAATGTGGATCCAAATCCAGTGCTCAGAGAATGGGGAGCTAAAAGCTTCGGTTCAAGCCGGTAAGGCCTTCGCCAGTATCTGCACCGAAAGCTCTCTGACAAGAATACACTTGATTTCCAACCAGCAAGAGACTAGTTTTTCCATTTAGGGAAATGACATTCTGATGACCTAAAATTACTCCTGCCGTTTATGCAGCTCAGAGCTTTGGCAGTTCATCTATCCCAGGTCATGGAGAAAAGTTTTCATAAGGCTTTTAGGGAACCTCTACTTGGGGGTGGAGTATACTGATTTCCCAGAAGCAGTATGGATTTCCTGAAGGCAGATATGGATTTCGGTCAATGTGGCACCTGCTAATCACCAAAGCTGACTATGCATCCATTGAGAAATAACTAGTAAATATTTACTACATGGTAGCCTTTGTGTTAGATGCTGGGAAAATAAAGATTGCAATTGAGATGCTTGTCCACAAAATATCATGGCCCTAAGGGAAAGAAGTCAAGCAAACAAAGGAGCAGAGTGGGCTTGGAAGGACATCCAACTGGAGTCCAGAACTGGAAGGCAAGTTAATTGGACTGTCTCTATTCTCTTTCAGATTCAATCCCACACTCTATGGACCAATCTGGGACTTTATAGGAGGCATGTCTTCCTAAGATGAATGAAATYATTTAACCATTGTGTCTGGTGACCAGTTCAATCTTCAGTAAACCATTTTCCAACTTTGTGTCACTTTGTGTCAGCCACTAACATTTTCATTGCTTCTCAAAACTATCCTGTCCTGAATTCTCTTCTTGCAGTCTTAAACATACCTTGAAAATGTCCTGGGGTAAAGTTTTTTCATATTATTTGGGCTAAAATATTAAGTCTACACTTATTTTTATTTTCTCTATATGTACTTTCCTAATATAATATCTCACAGATTCACAAGTAAAATAGAACCATATTAATGGCATCTATATAATGTGTTATGTCCATTCAAGGTGGTAAACAGAATCCATATATTTAATAAGCCATAGTAAATTTTCATCTATATTCACAATGATATATATATGTGTGTGTGTATATATGAAAATTGTATTGGTATGACCAAATGGAAAAAGATGACATTCGCATATTCAGTGTGATATAGATGTTTTCCCAAAGCAGAACACAGAGTTTAAAATATGAGATAGAAAGAAATATTTATTACCGTATGACTCAATGTGTGAGAAGGCAATTCCCCAATTTACTCAAACATGCATTACATGGAATTAGACAAATGGGAAAATCCCAAAGTAATCAAGGGAGTCCAAATATCACAGTGCAAATCATTTCCAAGAATCCTTGTAGTACCCAAGCTTAGGCTGCTAGTCTTGGGTTTCGGGGCTACAGGCAACGTCTCAATGAATGCCAAACAAAATTGGGACATTTATTTAATAGGATATTGAGGAACTTCTACTACTCCAGTATTTTCTCTAACTTTCCTTTTGCCAGCTCCATAGATAGTAAGAACACTAGTTGCAACTGAAGAGTTGGAGGGAGTTAGACATGGAGGCATTTGTTCATCAAGGCCTTATCTGGAATCAATGGGAGGGGAGGCCCTTGGTCCTGTGGAAGCTCAATGCCCCAGCATAGGAGAATGCTAGGGCAGTGAGGGAGGAGTGGGTGAGTGAGTAAGGGAACACCCTCATAGAAGCAGGGGGAAGGAGGATGGGATAGAGGGGTTTGTGGAAGACAAACTGGGAAGGGGGATTACATTTGAAATGTAAATAAATAAAATAACCAATAAAAATAAAATAATAAAAAAAGGTGTTACTCTTATGAGTGATCACTGGGTGCTTGCAAGTGTTTATAACTTCATGTGTTATAGTAGCATTCACATATCAGAAACCTCAATCTTGTTTTCCAGATGACACAATGGTCTAAGGTTTAAAGTTATCATGAGTATGCCTCTTTTTTTTATCATGCACACCATAATAACAAGACCTATGCTTCTCTACCTGAAAAAAAACTCCCATCTACTCATTCATAAAATAACAGGCCTAACCTTACTGCACTCAGATCTTTTCCTTCAGTCACTGTTATTTCACTCAATGGCTCCTTAACATACCAGTTACACAATGGCAATTGTATATATCAAAAAACATAAGGAATGTTGTTGGTATTTGAAAATGGTTTCTTTATTATTCATTCATTTTTAGTCAGCTAGTTCTACTGTTGCCTTTTACTAATAGAAGTGGCTCTGTTCCT
Organism: Apodemus speciosus; assembly: GCA_002335545.1. Lineage (NCBI taxonomy): Eukaryota > Metazoa > Chordata > Mammalia > Rodentia > Muridae > Apodemus > Apodemus speciosus. The sequence goes on from BDUI01001426.1 coordinate 109,116, forward strand.
TGCTGGGTACTAGATGTTTATGACTCCCAGTTTCCAAAGTGAGTTCTTGAAGATAGTTGCCAGTAAGAAGCTATTAGAATGTAGAGTTTGGAGGAGGTGATTAGATCATCAAGGTAACCCCCTGACCAATGTGGTTAGTGTGCTTTTGAAGTATGAAGTAGGTCTTGGAGCACTTTCCTGTCCTTACCACCRTGTGAGGACATTGGCAGAAGTTGTCCTTTATGCATGAGTAAGTCAGACCTCACCAGACTTTGGGTTTATGAGTGCTGATTTTATACTTTCATCCTCTTGAAATATGAGAAAATTTGCTACTTATAAGTTACCCTCCTTATTGTATTTTCTTAAAGTAGCTCAGATGAAGGAAGACACGTGAACTTTTTCTGCAATATTTTTTCAGCAAGGCATCTACTTGATTTGTTTGCTTATATTTAATGTATGTATATGTTTTCTATGTGCAGTAAAAATGAATGAATCTACAGGGACTTGCATACCTATCACTAACTATCACTCAGCTATGGCCCTACCTCAAAGCCCCACAGATAGTAGGAGTAAAGCATGATGAATCAATAAATATTGTCATATCAATTTTGTGTGATGAGGAACAGCCTAACCTTGCTAGGATACAAGTTCAGCATTGATTTTCCTTGTGTCTGTCAGTCAACTCTGGCTTCTCTAGGATACAATTGTCTTGGCTATGAGTAAGAATCAGAACAGTCTAATGATTTCTCTTAGAGACAGTGAATCCCTAAAGTACATGCTTCCCTTACTGGACCTTAGAAATGAGAGGCAGTAAGCAGAAGCACAGGATAGAAAACAGACACCCTTAAAGAATGCTTTTCAAAGCCCAAAGTCTTTAAAACACACATATGTATATGAGATGGACAGGTGATATATATCATATATATTTGAGCACTATCATCACTGGTATAAAACACACACACACACACACACACACACACACACACACACATACACACACACGCATTTGCTTGTTTGTATCCATTTCTATTTCATTTGACCTGTTAAGACATGGTAGAGTGAGGGAAGGAAGAATATTTAATGCATAGGACTTAAATTCCCTATCTTCCCCTCAATAACTACATATGTTTTGCCATACTTGTAGATATACATTATTCCAGTGATATATTATTCCATTATTCTGACTTATTACATAGACTGAGTAAATGTTCGTGGTATTAACWAACCAAATTAATTATGTATTTCTTTTAAACTCAAACATTATTTGCCAATTTAAAACCTAAATTCCATATCAAGATCCTTCACCTCTCCCTATTGTCTGGCACATGAGTTTGATTCTGCCTTTCTCATACTGTATTTTCTCCAGATCTATGACATTTCCTTTGAGATGGAACAAAATATGGGCTCAATAACTCAGGTCTATGGACACCATAATCCTATCCATGCACATATAGGATAAACTATTTCCTCGTGTTTTCAATATGATACACTACATTTGTGACTCTTCTGTCACTTCTGGGTTTTATAAAGTGTCTCTTGCCATTCCTTAGTATTTTCCAATGCAAAATAGTTTCCAGCAGCTCTCTCCTCTTCCGTATTGGCTCTGCTACAATAAATAATGTTTGAAAAGATGCTTTGAGGGAAAAATAGTTACACAAATATGCTCTGTAATTATTAAAAGAAAATGTAATAAATCTACAGATTATAATTTAGAAAGTAAATATCACTTGTGTCTCTTAGGGCAAGGGGAGATTAAAACTGCAAGATAGGAAAAGCTATTTTTAGTTCACGTCAGTCGAGCAAACATCATTTTAAACACAATATGTAACTCAGAGGAATAGCTCCTCCACACGACATACTTCTATCATCTCTTACCTACAGCCCCTACCAAAGACTGGATGTAGAGAGAGAAAAATTGGGGAAAGCAGACCCTTAGCTACAGAGGAGGGTGTCCACAGCTCCTATTTTATTTTTTACAACATGTGGGCTTCACTTGACTTTTGGGGTTCAACAAATGTATTTTACAAGGAAGAGTTCATACTGATTACAAAGAGCCCCTTGTCAAAGAGCGTGACTCCTCTCAGCAGCTGTAAACTACCAATAGCTCCTTCCTTTGGGTGGGACCTGGGGGTGCACTCATGCATCGATGCTGGAATTTAGCCTCACTAAGGTCATGTGCAGGTTTTGTATATGTAACATCAACTGCTATGAGTTAATGCCTGCCACAGTCAGGTCATGCTCTAAAGTCTGCATTTCACAGCCCTCCTCCCCATCCTTCCTGATCCATTCTGTTGTTAGTTCCCTCTACCCCATAATCTGCAAAGTTTCTGTAGTCTTGGCAGAAATTTGTGGAGGATGGTTATGATCAATGTACATTGTAATATATAAAACTCTCAAAGAATAATTTTTTGTTTTTGGTTTTTCGAGACAGGGTTTCTCTGTGTAACTCCGGCTGTCCTGCAACTCACTCTGTAGACGAGGCTGGCCTCGAACTCAGAAATCTGCCTGCCTCTGCCTCCCAAGTGCTGGGATTAAAGGTGTGTGCCACCAACGCCCGGCAAGAATAATTTTTATAAGTATTGTCATCATAATCACTACCATTAGTTAGGTAGTTTTGATTTTTCAAATTAGTGTTTCTCTGTGTAGCCCTGACTGTCCTTGGAACTCACACTCTGTAGACCATGCTAGCCCCAAACTTAGAGATTTTTCTGCCTCTGAGAATACATCAATTTTTGCTCTGCAAAGTAAAAGTGCAACATCATCCATCTGATATAATATACACTGAAGTACTTTAAGACTACAATTATTTGTTTTTAACTGAAGACAAGTTTACATTTAACTGAAGAAAACTAAAAGGAAATAGTTTTACATAATGAGGCTTCAGGAAGCAAAACAGAGATGGATAAATCCAGACTGAAGCTTTTCCCAGCATGGAATTCAGAGCTGAAGTTCCATCTGATCCCAAATATTCACAGACACCCCCCC
>BDUI01001427.1:10017-20495 GCA_002335545.1 Apodemus speciosus
AAACAGGGTCAGGGAACTTAACCTGATCTGCTGGAGGAGCTTTGGTTCTCTTCTGAGAGAGAGCTGCCTGGAGGACTTGACTGACTTAGAGGAAATTCTTGTTGGAAGAGATGGATATGGAAGTGACTGGAAATGACCAGGGAGGTATGTATTCCTTGGGGAGCATTCATGTACAAATGGGGTGAGGGCCCTGTAACCAGTCTCCCATGGTCCCTCCCACCCTGTCTGTCAGGTTATCACCCTGATAAAAGCAAAGGGAGCGTGAGCTCACAAAGTCAGAGTAGAACAAAGACATGAAAATCCATCCCAGTGGACAAGCACAAGTGTGATTGTAAGAGAAACAGCGAATTCTCAAACTGATGTGGTGTTGAGTGAGAAGAAGATAAACCAGAGGGAATGACTAATTGCAGTATCTTTTCTACATGTTTACAGTTGACAGACTGGAAGTCCATGGGGACTTATGAGAGGAAACAGTACATTCAAATATGAGACCCTACTTTAAAAAAAATCTCTCACATGTTTATAGTCACATCATGATTTGGAATTCACATGTAGTGTAGATTAATCCTTCAATTTGATTCCCAAGGAGACCGTTTCCTTTAAATCCCAGCTTACTCCTTAAAACAACAACTTTTAATTATTCTCTGTGTGTGTCCAAACTCTGCTAAAACACACACAGAATGCASAGAGCAGTGTGTGCAGGAATCTCTGTATTCCTAGGTTTAAAACTCCTGATCCTCCTTAAGTCACAGGAATTCAAGTAATGTACTTACAACAGATCTGAAGGCAGTAGTCTGGTTAGGGTTCATGTTTAGTCTCCCAGAAGCATGACTTTGGAGGGATCCAAGCCATGGTGGATGATAGTGTAGGAGGCGTGCTTAATGGCGGCTCTGTGGTAGGATGGAAAGATGGCTCAGATGCAAAGCACCTGCCTGCTCTCGCAGAGCGCCTGAGTGTAATTCCCACTTAGGCTAGGAATTTGGTTCACAACTTCCCATAACTCCAGCTCCAGGGAGATGGATCTCTGGCTTCTCTGGGCATCTGTACTCATATACACCTACACCCCTTCCCCCCATTAAAAATAATGAAAATAAAAAGTAAACCTTAAAAAAATCTTAAAAAAATAAAAGACTGGACTTGGGAGGCAGAAGCAGGTGAATCTTTTGAGTTAAGGCTAGCCTGGTCTACAGAGTCAGTTCTAGGCCAACCAAGGCTGCATAGCGAGAGCCTCTCTTAATAAAATTAAATTGCATTAAAATTAAAAAGTTCACTATAGTGTAATGAGATTTTTCATTCTATACTCTGTGCGTGTGCGCACGCGCGCGCGTGCGTGTGTGCGTGCGTGTGTGTGTGTGTGTGTGTGTGTGTGTGTGTGTGTGTGCTTGTGCGCATCTGCACTCACCACATATCATTGCCAGTGGAAAGCTTGGCAGCTGCATCTGTTTCTCCAGGTGTCCACCCTCAACTCTAATTCTTCAACAGCTACAGCCTTAGGCCATTTCTGTTGTGTTTAAATCGCCCTAGAGGACCACTGGCCTGGGAGCTGGAGAAAGGCATTGGCTCCTTGGGAGGAGTCCTATGGAAGGCAACTAGGTGATCTTTGAGACAGGTGGGATTCATTATGATGATCTCAGAAACAGCTATTGTTAGGAGGGGACTTTACCTCATTTAATCCTTAAACTCACCCAGAAGAGGGAATTTTGAGAGAGAAAAACTAATCACTTGAAAGGTCAAATCAGTCAGTAATTAGCTTGGATACAGATTTGATTCCAGCTCTTTCCATTGGCTAACAATATCTTCCCACTTCCTCCTGGCCTGTCACCTGCCTCTATATAYCTCCCCTTAGAAATGAAACCCAGCCCGTTTGTCTCRGGAAGAACAAGTCTCGAGTGGCCCTAAAGACAGTATTGAGGCTCATTCATTTGTCTATGTCACTAACTCCCTTCATGACTGTGGTAAATGTCCTAAGTGCTTCAGTCTTCTCATCTGTAAACAGGCAATAAGACCAACTGCTGCTTTCAACTATAAAACTGTGAAAGACTTCTTTGCACCCACCCCTCCCCCAGCCTACAGGTCTCCCGGATCTTATGGACTCATCCCATCTCTCCACTAGCTGTGGTGTAGGCTTTTCTGACCTGGAGCTAGACATATGCTCCACGGAGACACGTACAGCTTCTTGTCCGTCTTACACTTGCCCAACTCATCTTACTCATTCTCTTTCCATACCTTATCGGACCTCATCTGAATTCCTAACATATTGAAACTCAGAGTATTCCTACTTATGAATGAGAGAACATATAATTTAATTCCTCCATGAGGGACAGTTGTTTGTTTCCATGTTTGATTGGTTCCATGTTGGCTTCCCCCCACCCCTGTGTTGCAACCAATATTCTTTTGCTTGCTTCCTTGTGTATATGAAGTCTCCATAGAAGTATCCAGAAATGAGATTCCCGGAGCTCAGCTGGGCACTGGATGTTGGAAACGATCCCCCACAGTGGTAGTGTCCATACTTGCTCCCACCAGCAAATGTGTACGTGTAGAGTTTCCTACATTCTCGTTGATAACTATCAAACTGAGTTTTCCAAGCTGACACCATGACTGCATTCCTTAAGATAGTACACATCTCTCCTATAGGCTGTGGATTTTGTGAGTTGCAGAACCTTCCTTAGCTCAGTTTTATGTTCTTCCCATGAAATTTGTTGAGCTTAGTAAACACACAATAAAGAATGATCAACAAATACATAATGGGCAGAATTTATTCACTTTGATCCAGGAGATGGGAAGGCCCATAAAGAAGGATGAATCTTTCTGCTTTCTGGGCTGAGAGTTGTCAGAGGGAACTCCACAAGCTACAGAGTTGATCTGATCTGCAAGACAGGCAGAACTGGCCTACAGACCAAAAGCTTTTTGCCCAACTTTTGATAATTTTTATTTACACTATTGTTTGACTAGTGCGAAGTACTATTTTCCAAGTCTCTGGAACCATCTTAATTAAGTACCAAGAGGTTTGTTTCTCTATGGCCTCACACGGCTCCAGATCTATTACTAGAGGCTAGATAGAATCCCTGTGTTCCTTGGATTAGGGTGCTGCATGACTATAGTAAACGCCTCCCCTTTCTGTCACCCCAACAGTCCCTCCAGGGTGACTCATTTTCTAAATAAGCTAYTTGTGGTTTGGGTTTGACATCACATGTGGAAGAATGAGTAACTTTTTAGGAGCCAGAAYTATATTTGATCAGAACACAGTACATGTTACTCATAGTTTTAGGCCAAGGGGTCAACACTGGTGATGTGTCCACCAACCTCTCACCAGGCCAAGTTTGTATATACCATATTAGGTGATCACACTATGAAGAACTGAGAAAATTATTTCTTACGGACTGTGCAAGATTAAATAAAATACAGCAAAGTGATGAAGGGCATGTGTTCTGCTGTACTATTGCTTGGCTTGCTCACTGTAGTGTGCATGTGAATGCATTCKCATGTGTGTGAACACACGTGGAGGTCTGAGGTTGACTCTGGATAGCTTCCTCCATTGCTCTCCACCTTCTACTTTGAGAYGGGGTCTCTGGCTGAATCYAGAACTCACTGTTTCAGCTAGTAGTTTGCTCCAGAGATTCCATGTCTCTGCCTCGTACACACTACAATTATAGGCAGGCTGCCATACCCACCTGGCTTTTTTCTCGAAGAGTCCGAGGATCCAAACTTTGGTCTTCATACTTGTGCAGCAGGTTCTTTACCTGAAGAACCATATCCTGACCCCCCAATTATTTGGGTTCAAATCTTATTTCTACAACTTGACCAACTGGACAACCTTAAACAAGTAATTGAATTTTTCTTCAATTTCTTCATGTGTACAATTATAATAGTATTTATCCCATTGGAGATCAATAAGTTGCTTTAAGTGCTTAGAATTGTGCTTAGAACTTAGTAAGCTCTGGATATGTTAGTAAACATGTCTTTGACTCCATCACAATGTCTATACATAGGGTAAATGCTCTATATATGTCACCAAAAAGCACACTGCATTATAGTGTATTTGGAACCAGAGGGAAAGAAGCATGGATAAGTGGAAGACTTGCCCGTAAAGAGCTTCAGAACAGGCTACCTCAAAACATGCCACCTTGGGATGCTGATTATTTTGAGCCGAAGGTAGTGGGCATTGAGAGGCACAAGGGGAGTTCTCTGGTCTCCCTTTGTGCCTGAAACAGGACCTAAAACTCTCATGAAGATGTTCCCTTACCAACCCATACAATAAGAACATTTTTATGACCAGAGACTAGAGATTAACATGGAAATGCATTTATACAAACAAAATCTTAAGATTTGTGGCCTTCTCTTTCCCCCATACGTCCTAATTCCTTTCCCACAGTTCACTGGCTTTACGCCAGACCCCTTTGTAGTGTGTCACGTCCTCAAGTTGTCACTTGTTGTTCACACTGGTATGTGTATAAGTTTTAGACCTAACAGCTTCTTTGGATCTTCACTTCTCTTAGGAAGACACACAAGTAAGTATAAGAACAGAATGCATATGCAGACTGGGCAGGCAGAGGGATGGTGCTTGCCTAGCGTGAGTGGGACTCTGAGGCCCTGGGTTCCAACCTCAGCAGAAAGAGAGGGTAGGAAGATTGATCGATTCTCCCTATTGCCCTTCGTTTAGCTCTCTGTGTAAGGAAGGATGGAATGATATCACTCATCAGGTGTCATTCACTGGGAGATGGTGGCAATCCTATTTCTCCCCTTCCTTGCCTCAGTACTTAGATCCTAAAACACAGGATAAAAGTGATTCAGAAAGGAGACCTAGTACCACAGAAATTCATTCTCTGCCCTCCTGGAATCGCTGCTCGTGACCTCGGGTAGGACAGAAATCAGTGTCAGACAGTGGCATTTCAAGGGCCGTTAACTTGTTGAGCTTGTATCTCATGGTATCACATGCAGAGAATTACATAGCTAAGATGTTAACACACTGATTTTTTTCCTCAAACATGTGCAAATGTGGAACTTATCCTCAGAGAACCATGAAGTTGCTGGGGTAAAATCCCTCAGAGCCCACCCCAGCCACAGGCCTTCAGGATGCCTGAGCTATGACAGCTGTGGGACCAAATTCATCAGAGCGGGTTGCTGATCTTGTTGGCTGTACCTTGCAGACTTGAGCTGAGGATCTTGATGAAAGATGGAAAGATGGGTCTAACTTGGCTGATATACAAGCAGGGGTGTTGTGCATATTGGAGTCTGTGAATTGAATCAAATGGGTAGCAATGCCAAGCTGTTGGCAGTGAGCGGTTCTAGAAGAGACAGATCCACTGGGGAGCTGTCAAGGTACAGACACATTCTTAACACAGACATGCACACCTACCACCACATGGACACACACAGCATCAGCAACTTTACCTTCCTGGATTTTTAACTCCCTAGTCACAAACACGCCTGCATACCCATGTGTGCGCTCACCCTACATGGGGGAACCTCAGGGCTGAATCAAATGCTGGTTAAAGCTGCTGCTTTTATTACACCACGGTCTTGACATTCATAAGGTGAGGAACACAAAGGCTGGTGGACTGTTGTTATAGCGGCATGCATTCTCCTCTACAGTACAGCTCCAAAAGGTCAAGGTGACTGCTGCTCACACAACAGAACTGCTCTCCAGAGGGGAGAAAGGAGACACCGTGGGGCCTTGTTCTCTTGTTTCCACAGACACAAGGAACTTCACCTCCACAGCAGTCTAGGGCGTGGAGGGGCAGGTGGGTGTGCTTTCAACAAGTACCACAATAGACCCAGCTTTGGGGAGAAGTTCCTAAAACGTAGAGCCGACAATGCTTGTAAGGTAAGAATGCACTTCCCACAGGTAGCACTGACTACTAGGACATGCTGAGCTCTGTGTCTGAGCTGGACTAAGCTGCCAGGAGTCCTACATTATGGAGATCCTGGCTTCACAGGGAAGAGTAAGACACGATGGCTCTGTCACAATAAGGCCACTAAATTCACAGCAATGATGACTTCAGAATAAAGCTCTTAAGACTACAGGGAAACAGCCCTTTCCTCTCCTGTAAGGTCTTTCTCAGGGCGGGCACCTGCCCTGAGACTATCGCGTGGTCATTTCTGGGCTGCACAAATTGCTGAGCACAAAGGAACAGAGGAAGGGACCACACATGTCAAGTCATGGGACATCTCCACCAAACATGTCGGACTGCTGTTGGTGAATGTCTTAGATGCCTTTTCTGGTTGGGCCGGATGCCCTCGTGTATCTGAAGAGCTAATCTGAAAAGAGGCTGGCAAAGGACTTCCTCAAGCTCCGGATGGTCTCCGCTTTGGCTTCATCTTCATTGGCTGAAGACCGGAAGAAGGAGGACTCAGAGAAGCTGAACGCATTTGTCAGGGACTGCGACTTGCTTGAAGATAAAAACCAGAGAGAACGTGAGGAGGGTGTTCCTAGTGAAGCAGCGAAGGGCTGTGACATGAAGGTACACAACAAGTCCCCATTCCCTCCCCAGGGAGAACAGGGTAGCAGGAGGTGGCAGGGAGGGCTGTGCTGAGCATTGGGAAGCCCTTCACTACTTCCTCACCGTCAGTGTGGCTGCAACAGGAAGGGGTGGGAGCAGTGTGGGGACCAGAGAGAGAAGGGCATGAGAGAGGGGGAAAGAGGAAGAATGGGTAACTCAAAGGCTGTGTCTTTTGTTTGAGTCTAAAAGTCCCCAGCTCCTAAGTACAGATCTGGGCATCTCACACCCTTTTCCTTTGATGAAAACAGACACCAGCACTTGTGGGCTCCTGGCCTCTCTTTTTCATCCACTGCCAAGATGGACTCAACTTCAGAGTCTTGGTTCTGTCACAAAGCTATGTCTGGCCTCAGGCAGGTCATGTGTCACACTCTGGCTGGACTTTTCCTGAGTGGCATGAAGATTTTGGTAAAATGATGACCTCTGGGTCCTCTTGGTTCCTTCTATTTTTCTCTTATTTCAAGGAACCTTCAGCTTGACCCCCAAAGTCTAATGCCTCCATTTCCCTGGTTTTGCATTCATTTTTTTTAAAGATAGGATCTTATGTAGCTCAGGCTGACCTTGAACTCCCTGTGTAGTTGATGGAAGCCCTTGGGTGCTTCCTAAAGGACTTGATGATAGGCATGTACCACAACACCTTGTTTTATTCAGTGCTGGGACTTAAGCCCAGGACTCTGACTTCTCTAGCTTCATGTACTTGCTTTTAATGTGATCACAGTCAACTCTATAGTCTTTCTGAGAGGAACCTTAATATGAGGTTTGTGGAGTTCAGAGTACATAGGAGTAAAAGAGACACTTTATCAGACCATGATTGTTAAGCAATATTATAATGAAAGAAACCCAACCACCTTACACACACACACCACACACACACACCACACACACGCACACACACACACACACACTTTAGGAACTTATTTTTCCAAAGCAAGTGATTCAAAAACAAAAACTGTGAAGGCTGGGCTGGGGGAAAGCCAACACCACAATGAAACACGAGGTTTGGCTTCCCTGGCTGCCTGGCTTGACTCTTGATTCCCACTGGGTCTTTCTGGCTCTAGGATGCCTCTGGGACCTCCATCCCTCTCCTGAATGCTGGGTGCATCCAAGAAAGTCGCACCTGTGTGTCATTCTCTCCTCCCACAGGGTCTGTGGACAGATGTCCTGCCATTCATTAGGACTGGTGACAAGCCCTAGCATGCTGGCCTCTTGGGAATACCTCTGCTCTCACAAGCAGAGGGCACCCGGTACAAGCCTCCAGCTCATCATCAGAGGCTGGCTCTGCTCATCCGCTTCAGCCTAGAGGCAATAACAACCCAAAGATTTGCTTTTATACTGGGGCCAGAGCACGTATGATGATCCCAATCAGCAAGTGGAAACTGTTGAACTGAGGAGGTGACACAGCAAGCTGGATGTAAGCAGTGCTACTGGCTTGCTCTGAAGAATAAGAGTAGCCATGTCTCCTCCATTGCGTATGGCCAGAAGACCTGGAGAAGTGACCGTCTGGACACCCAAGCCCAACCATGACTCTGCCACTGATTTAGATGGGTGGCTCTGAGCAAAGTTTTCTTCTATGTGCACAACTCGAGGGTGCTCACCTAGACTCTGACAGTCCATGGCCTCTCTCTTGCTCCCTGAAGATTCGCTATTGTACATCACTTAAAGCAGCGGTTCCCAACCTTCCTAATGCTGTGACCCTTTAATACAATTCCTCGTGTTGTGGTGAACCCCCAACCATAAAGTTATTTTTCTTGCTACTTCATAACTAATTTTGCTACTGTTATGGATCCAAAAATCTGTGTCCTTCTGGTGCTCTTAAGTGAACCCTGTAAAAGGGTCATTGAAGGGGTCAGACCCCCCCCCCCGCAGGTTAAGAACCACTGCTTTAGACCCACAAGCAGAGTGGGTCACTCCCATGTCCCTGGAGCTGCTGCTATCTCTGCCAAAAGTGGCGACGGAGTCTGCATAGGGACACTAAAACCAGCACATGTGGCTCTGAGGAGTTGGGGAGCAGACTGCACTGGGGCCGCCCTCCAAGGACAGAACTGCTGCGTCCTAAGGGCTCCCTGCAGTTCTCTTGCAGCATAGCACTGTGGAGGGGCCTCTGGGTGGAAAAACGACTACTAGTTGCCACTCTTGTTACCCACACTTGCCCAGACAGAGCTGAAGGTAAAAACTGAGACGGAGTTAACTACTTCCTCCTTTTGCTCTGGGCAGCTGATTATATACTATTGAATCAGAAAGAAGAAAGACTTGAAGGCTTTTTTGTTTGTTTATAAGTTTAGGAGACATGCATACGGAAAAAAGAGTGGGAGCCCTAAGTTTGTTCAAGGCTAGACACAAAGGATCAGTAACCGCTGCAATTCCTTATGAAGAAAGCGCTGCGTGTAAGCATCCATCTTGACCTGAGGCAAAATTTAATTTCCCTCTTTTCTCCCCTCCCAAGTCAATCTAGTCATTCTTTTCACACGCACCAGAAAACAAACATACACCCACAAATCATCACCACCACCATCCTCAAACATCTGTGGCAACCTGAAGGTGGTTCTACTGTAGGTCAGAGGCGCACAGCCCATGAGGGGGGACAGGAGATGGGATAAGGAACTGCTGGGTTATCTTACTTGAGCTGTGGGTGAGGCTGGGCCTTCTGTGGTGGAGCAGCCTGAGGTGCCTGGGCCTCTGCCAGGGAGCTGCTGCTGGAAGATGCATCACCGTGGGTGGTGGTGGGGCCGCCCGGCCTCTGAGGAGCCGAGGAAGAGGAGGAGGAAGAGGAGGAGGAAGAGGAAGAAGATGGCAGTGATGGTCCCGAGGGGAGCCGACGTGGAGGCAGCACCTTGCCTGGGGGCTGCATTCCTTGGGGTTGCCCAGGACCCCCTAGGTTCAGTACAAGAAAAACTTCATAATTTAACCATATCAAAGGGTTTTTTCTTTTAGTAGAATCTATGTCTCAAATGGTGTGGTTAGACCATTGTTAAAAGGATATGCGATATTGTATGTAGCTACCCAAGGCTCTGGGGGCTGTGAAGRGAGTCTTTAGACAAGACATCCTCACTGTACCTCCTCAGAGACTCAGCAACTTAGTCACAGTGGAAGTCAGAAGGGCAGGGAAGGGGACAGAGGACTGGGAAGCCCCACAGCGAGAAGCTCTCCAGATGGTCTCCAGACCAAAGGGACTCTGCTCTGAAGAAGAAGCAGAAGAAGCCACCCTGCTCTGAGGCTTCCTAAAAGCCCCAGATTCTACATACACAATGCAGGAGAGGGCAGGGGACAAACAGGAGAATAGGAGTCAGAACACCCAAGAAACAGGAGTAAACATGAGTAGCACTTTCCTCAGCAAGACACCAAGCTCTCTGGGCCATAAACCACCTAAAAGTCCTACCATTACATTTTAAAGATAGTAGTTGTTGCAAAGATGACAACGGATGAAAGAGTTGTTCAGAAAGGATTCCGGGCTTTCAGATCGCCAGTGCCTGACACTGTTTCCATGGCTCTGCCCTTCATCCTGCTCCAAGCCTGCAGGTGCCTTGTTGCCACAGCCATCCACCTGGGCTTCACTGAGCAGTAACTCCCACGGCCAGGATCAACCCTTTCTTCCCAGGCACTCTTTGCCTGAGTGCCATCCTCAGGGGCCCCAGCATGGCAAACCATTCAGGTGTGTGGGGAAATTCTCCAGACATCCAAACCTTAGTCTCCCCCAGGGATGTTGTGAGCACCATCTGGCAAACAGCCCCTTAATAACAATATACCTTTCACTCAATATGAGACACAGAACCATCAGATAGATGGCCTGTTGAGAAAAAAAGCCCTTCTTTGTCTAGAGGGGGAGGGGCGAAGGACAGAAAGTGTGGTATCAGTTCATATTTTTCAGAAGGGGATTCTGCAACTCTCTGAAGTCAAAAAGACCCTGTGGACACACACTGACTGGTAGAAATGATTCCAATTGACCTGGAAAATCCAGTTTCTCACCTCAGAGTTTAAGCTCAT
>BDUI01001427.1:48056-66820 GCA_002335545.1 Apodemus speciosus
ACCTCCCCATCTCCCTGGGATAAATCAAGGTGGAGACTTGAGTGAATGAATGAGTGAATGAATGAGTGAATGAATGAATGAAAGCCATCAAGGTCATCTGTGCACCAAGCCTGAATTCGAGCTTTGTTTAATGTTTGGGTAGAAACAAGCACCTTCTAACCTGCTGCTGTGCCCATTACACTCCTGACCCAGTGCTGCCCTTCCGTAACTGCCTTTCAGATGTTTAAAGGGTTCGAGAAGGCCAAGGATATTCAGTATGTCTACACACCATTCGACTCTTCCCTCTGTGGTGTGAAACTAGAAACCAACAGTCAGAAGCAGTATCTTTTGACTGGTAAGTTACGGGGCTAAACAGAGTTGTGGTCGTGACCACGGCCTTTTGGTGAGGAGGAACAGTGCACTCCCTTTCAAAACACAGGAGTCCCTGCTACAGTGATCTTGGCCACCACTCCACTACGTTAAGGACAGGCTGCTCTGCCAACCTAGGACAGCTAGTTCCACTTTGAAAGTTTTATGGTATAAGATTTTTGGTATCTTGACCCTAAAAACCTCTTTGGAAAGTGTTTCCTGTGTGTTTATCTTGCCCTGTGCATGAGCTTGGTCTTGCAGTTCCATCTCCATGAACCTGCTGCTGGGTCAGCCTCCTCCATACTGAACTGGTTGGGACAGAAAAGCAAATCRGCCACCCATCCAATATACCCAAGAATATGATCTGGGAATAAATGGATAGAATATTAAAGTATTTTTGGAATTCAAGAAACGAGGTGCTGGTATGGCTGTGAACAAGCCAGGAAGCTCCACTGTTTGAGTAGGCTCAACAATGGCCTACAAGATGGAAAATAAAACCACAGCCCACAGAGAGACTAGGGAGGAGTTCTACTCTCTATCCATGGAGCCGGCAGATGGCCGTACTACCAAGGCCTTGGGCAGAAGAGTGGAGATTCAGGAGTAGGTCATAGTCTTCAATGAGTCCATAGTCCAGACATGTCTCCTGAAGAGTAACAGGAACCAGATGGCACRATGAAAGGGGTTTATTGGCCCCTAGTACCAGAAGGATGTGGGGCAAACCACTGTACCCCCCAGTTTCCTTGTAAGTAGATCAGTCCCTTTACATCTCCCCATCCCTTTCCTGAGCACCCCCTTTATGTTTCTCATTCTCACTGAGGCACTGAGTTCTGTCAGGGAAAAGAGAACACAAGGTTTCTGTCCTCAAGGAGGTCAGGAATAGCCAGAGGTTGGGGCATGCAAGAAAACATAACTCTGMAAAACAGTATTAATGGTGCCAATGCCTTCAGAAGGGATTGATTGGTAAAAACCCTTTATTGATTGGTTACGCCATGACATTGTAGYCTTTTCTTTGTCACTTATCAGTGACATGGCACCTTGCTTCTTTCTCCCATGAGCTGAAATGAACTACCTGTAGTTGCAGGGTGTGTGGCTGTCCTCCTGCTTTTGTGTAAGACAGTCCCAGTGTCCAGAGGCCCTTGTCCTTGGTTTTCAGTGAATTTCCACTCATCCCTTCAAGGCAGCTTCCTTTATCCACCCTCTTCTGCCCACTTTCTGTGTACCCTCCTAAAGGGCAGAGATACTGTCATTGATTTCTGCATCTGGGACTAGGGCAAGCAGCTGCTTAGTGAATAAATGGATGAGAGTCCAGGTTCAAGGAGTGCTGAGGGATGGCTTTGAGGAAAAGATGTATTAAAAAGATCTATGGGACTGGTGAAGGGGCTCTGTGGTTAAGAGCACGGGCTGCTCTTTTAGAGGATTCAGTTCAATTCCTAGCACCCTCATGGGGGCCCACAACTTCTATGCTGCTTAAGAGAAAGATCTATGAAAGACAGAAGGAACTTGACAAGTTGTTTCTTTAAGGCACTTTCCTATGGGGAAATACCAAGATAGCTAGCCAGTGAGACAAGAGAGGCCAGAATGGATATTGGAAAGGAGTGGACATCTTTTGTGGACCTACAACTGTATCAAGAACTCTGTATATATTCTCTTGTTTAATCTCAGCAACAGCTTTATCATTCCCACCCTCCACCTGAAAGTTGCTGTGACCTTCTTTAAGGTTAAGGCAGCTGGTACATAAACAGAGAAGTCCGCCCCCCTCTGCTAGGGATCTARCTCGGGCCCTCTCACAAGCTAAGCATGTGCTCTGTCACTCAACTGCATTCCCAACCCTGTAGTTAGTCATTTTGTTGTCTGTTTTTTTTTTTTTACTTGTTCCTTTTGTTTGTTTCTCTAAGGAAGGGTCTTGCTATGTAGCCCAGGCTGACCTCAAGCTTTGATCCTCTTGCCTCAGTCTCCTGAGGGCTAAGGTTACAGGCATGTGCCACCAGATAACAAGCTGCAGACTGATTTTAAATCCCACCTTCTTTCTGCTCCATGCTAAAGGAAAAGACCTTCAACAGATCTCATAATTCTGCCTTGTACAGATACCATGCATAGTCTTTGCTTTAAAGGCTACAGGGATTTGTCTGAGTCCTAAACTGTCACTGCTGTCATAAAGCCATTTGAGACTGGAGTAGAATTTTCCCTGTGTTGTACAGTGTGTGTTTAGCACACATAGGGCATAATTTCAGAACACGTGTGCACACACCCACACATACACACACACAACAGAAAGAAAAAAGAAAGAAAGACCATTATAAAAGTTGCTCTTCTGAGCTGTTTAATGACTGGGACCCTTGGGGGCCTTAAGCAGTCTCCTGATTTGACTCCTTTCTCTCTCTCCACAAAGGCCAGATTCTCAGTGATGGAAAAGTCTTCATCCATCTGTGCAACTACATTGAACCCTGGGAAGACCTGTCCTTGGTGCAGAGGGAGAGCCTGAATCATCACTACCTCCAGAACTGTGGCTGCCAAGTAAGGGAATGTCCATTTCTGAGGTCACGTGTAGGTGAGGGACAAGTGTAGAGCCTTGGGGTCTTGTCCCTCACATATTCCTCCACACACACACATTTACTCTCTTCCTATACTTACGTTGTGTTGGGGAAGTTGGGGGAGGGAAAGCAGAGTCCACAGTACCTTACCTCAAAGTACTTGAGGTAAGTACTCTGGGACACCAGCCATCACATGTGGCAGACTGAAATGATACTAAGCCACCATTTAAAGAAAATCTAAGCCAGCTGTAGGGTACACTCCTGTAATGGCAGTATTTGAGAGGCTGGGGCAGAAAGGAGGATTCCAAGTTTGAGCTCAACTTGGGCAACATAGTAAGACTTTGTCTTTAAAAAAAATAAAAGAAAGAAACAAAAAAAGGAAAGGAATCGTGGAAAGGCAGGCAGAGTACTCTTTCAGACCCTGTAATAATTAATTTATTTTCAAATTTTAATTTAGACTATAACAAATTTGTGAAGAACCAAGATTTTCATTTGAAGGTAAAGAAAGAATAGGGCCTATCAAGGCTGAGTCTACGTGACAACAGGAAGATAATAGTGTTTACAAGGAGAGAGGGAGGAGAGCTCAGGAGGAGGCTTGGGACTGGGAAAAGCAAAGGCAGTTAAGATGGCGGTGAGAACACAGGAGTGTGAAAGGCAGCAATAGAGAGAGGACATTCTATTCACTTTGATATTGTGTGGCCATGACTAGATCACCACGTGCTATGCAGTGCCATGCGCCATCTCAGCCCCCAATGAGTGTCTCTGGACGGACTGGCTGCTGGAACGGAAGCTCTATGGGTACCAGGCCCAGCACTATGTCTGCATGAAGCATGTTGGTGGCATCTGCAGCTGGTACCGAGGCCACCTGCACCTCCGGAAGGAGTACGTTGACATCATCCAGCCCTAGTAGGGACCGGTAACCACATCCTTGGAAGAGTTCTGAAGACCAAGCCAGTTCTCTGTGGTACTTTGACCATCACCACCCGCCATGCTGCTGCCAGATAATGGGAAGTGGCAAGTGGATGGCCTGGCCAGCAAGATGGAGGCTGTGGGGCATGTGACAGCTTGTATCTGCTGTTCACARYTCCAGCTCACACTCTGTCAAGGGTTGGAAAGGTAGTATGCCGTATCTGCCTWGCCGTCAGCCCCTCTCCCCTGTCTCCCAAACCTTGTTAGTCTAGCTTATACCTATTACTGAAAGTTTTTATTCTGGCTTTGTTTAACTGGCTTTTCTTAGCTCATGTGATAAGGGAGAAGCTGTGACTGTCATAACATGGTTCAGCCTTGCGATGTATGCTATGGAAGGTGGGCCGACTGTATCCCGAGTGGGTTGGTTGGCTGAGATGAAAAGAATACACTAAAGCTCTGTATCTCCTACTCCCACTGTCTCKACTTAGCCTAATCCTCTGACACACTTTCATCTGCTAGAAGGACACAGTGGGAGCTAAACAGCCCACTCTTCCTCATGTCCTGCAAGTCCCCGGATACTTTTGCTGGCAGAAGGTCTGGCCCAGTTGGCATACATCTTTGGAAAAGAAAACTTACATATTAGAACAAGCATTTTCCCTCCAGGTTAAATATCTCTTTTGCCTTCTGTTGGTGTCTGGGGACTTCTCTTCAGCTCCTTTAAGTTGCTAATGTCTTTGTTTCTACTTTAGAACTTTGTTTTTAAACAAAACAAAAAAAARGSSRAAWWMCMAMMAARRWCCCCCCCCCCATCGTGATCTTCCTCATCATGATCTTTTCCTGAGGCCAAGTTTCAGTAGCAGCTGGGAGGGAGATAATGCAGAAAAGATGCCAGTGCGGAATACACCTTTCACTTGCTTAAGCTTCTTCAGTGGCTTTCCCTGCAAGGTATTGCAGCAGGAAAAAGCCAGCTGTGATCCTGAGAGTATTTCTACTCCAGTTCAGTCCCCTTACCACTGTGTCTTAGACTCTAGCCTCCAGTCCCTTGAAGGCTCCTCAGCTCCTCTCTAAGTCTTCCTGGTTTGTCTACATGAAAAAATGGCCTCTATGGTTTATTACATCATAGAGCTCAATGTCCCCAAAACCTCTTCCTGGGGAAGTTGGTAGAGATTACCAGTTCTTTTTCACAGATCAGGACTGGTTTCCACTTTTGATATGTGGTGAACAGGAAAGCAGGGCCACCTATGCTGTGCTGGGAGAAGGAGCTGGATTTAAATACAATGACAGAGATCTTTTTTGGAAGAAGTGGGACAGAACCAAATATGATCTCTGTCCCAGAACACAGCACTTAGAAGGGTTTGGTGGCAAGATTCCAAGTGGGACTGTTCAGGAAAACTCCACACCATCCTTGGGCAGAGGGTGTGCGGATGGAGAGGAAGATGGAAAGGAACCCTCAGGTTGCTCAAGACAGAACAACCTCACAGCCTTCAAGCAAMCATTTTTTTTCCTTCCAGCTTCTGGGGGTGGAGACCCAGGAGGCATAGGATCAACTCTGCCTTGTCACTTTGGAGGTGGCTAAGGAAATGGAAGCCTAGTGAAGAATAACAGAAGCAACAGCTTTTATCTCAGGAGGCTCCACAACTACCAGAAGGCTGTTACTTGAGGAATCTCTTTGAAATTGTRTGTAYGCTGTATTAGATATCGTGGTCAAGGCAGCTATACCTTGGGAAATTTGACATATGGTGAGGGAATGTAACATGCCCAGTGACACAAGGCAAAGCTAGAGTTACACTCAAAACTCATGAAACTCCAAACTGTTGGTTCACAGATTTGTTACTCTCTCACATTAAAATCCCTTTGTTTCTGCTTTTTTCTACTCTGTCCCCAGAACTGGGAAACAAAAAGCTGTTGGCTAGAATCWAGCTACGTTGGTTGCTCTAAGCAGTTCCACAGCTACCTGACATGTTGGGCCTGAGATGCTGAGGCTCTTGCCAGACCTCTAGAGTCACCATGTGGCTAAGGTAGAAACAGCAGAGTCAAAGCTCCACTTAGCCACCTACCATCTCTCGGTGATTGGGGTAGTATGTCTGCTCAATGAGTGGGAATTTCTCCCCTCCCAGTGTCTTGAAGATGGCCACCATCTGAGCAAACTGCAAAAGACAAGAAAGAATTACAATGTATCCTCAACTTCTGGAACAGAAAAAAACCCCATCAATTCATCGAATAAATAGAGCATTTTCTCTGTAGAAGGTACTGTGTTAAATGTACTGGCAATACAGAAAAAGGGAAGGTACACGCAATTTCTCTTCAAGGACGTATGCTTTTGTCGGGGAAGGGAAAGAGAAAGCTAGGGCCTACTTATGTTAATGGTTTCCACATAATCTCTTTTCAAATTGACAAGAATGAGAAGAGGGAGGGAACTTCACTTGACTTACAGAACTGGAGCAGGGAGAGTGCTACACACACACACACACACACACACACACACACACACACACACACGCACACGCACACGCACACGCACACGCGTGCGCGCACGTAATCACAACATTCAGTGGAGGCAGGAGGATGATGCAGCCTTGACTACATAGTGAGCTCCAGGCCATTGTTTTGGGCTACATGGTAAAATCTTGTCTTGAGGAAAAAAAAATAGAACTGAAGAGATGTGAAGCAAGGATTGAAACTTGAGTCTCTAACTCCAAACACATACTCTTCTGAGTAACAGAGAAAGATAAAACTGAAGAGGTAACACGCCAGGCAAAGAAATAACTAACTCTCTCCTGTGTGCTATATGGACCACAAGAGGTGCCATGAATGAGGCTGCTCTTCAGGAAGAATGGAGGGTCAATGGTAAGACAKACAGATCATCTTCCTGGCACTGACTTACTGGATTTATAAGGACTGACCTCACTTGACCCCTTTAYATGTGGTACAATGAGAAATGGCTAGGTCCAAATATTCAGCATTGGGGCTAGAAGGAGTACACCTGCAGTACTCCTTGACCTTTGACAAACAAAAACAACTAAGAACAGAGAGGTCAGCTACCCGAGGTCACACTCTCTAGCCAGGTTCACTGCCAGGTTCTTCATTCAATCCTTGGACTACCTACTTTTCTAATTCTACAGAGATAATGCTTTTCCCACAGGAAGCAGAGGGCTTTTCCAATAAGTCCACCTTCATCCCATAATGCCACGCCCAGTGCCTGGGCAGCAGGAGAAACCTAGCATCTTTTCTTTAGTGGGATAAGTTCAGGCTTCAAACCATTAATAGCCTGGTCAGCTGCAAGGGAAAATTGGATCAAACCTGTCCTCTACTCCTCAGGGACAGGAAAACTAGGACCTTTTAACAAAGTTTACATTATACCCATTCTCTGTAAGAGTATTAGTGTGTGTGCTAAGCAGGAGGGTCATTAGCAAAGCAGAGCCTTCAGTGGAGTTTCCTCTTAGCTCAACAGTCAGTCGCCTTTGGACAAAAGGCCCATCCTTTCCAGCCTCCCTCTTTAGATATGAGCAGAGAAGGGTCAGTTCCATCTGCTTCCCACGCTGTGCATCAGAAAGAACATCTTTTACTGTATTTCCCCCTAAACATCAGATCATGGTCCTTTTTTGGTGAAGATTCTATTAAAATGCAGGGAAACATGGGCCTTTTGGGGCTGCAGCCTTCAGTAATGTGGAACTAGTACCCTTAGGGTTCCAAGACTTCTTTTAGGACTCAGTCTTCATCACAGTACTGAAAGAGACCAGACAGATTCTACACCAGATCTCCTGTTTGACACGTGAGGAGACTACAGCAGAAGCCTCAGAGCACATGTGGTACTGAGGCCATATTGGGAGAATGCCCAGGTTCCTTTGTTCCTTGCCCACTGCATCCTTCATTGCCCTTCTCATCCATGGATTCTTCAATTTGTTCTGCTGTCCAAACTGACCCTCAGCCCTTTCCTTCATTCTACAATTCCACCGACTTCACTCGACCTTCAGACCTACCTGCCCACCTGGGCCTGGCTGGGTTCCGTTTCTGCCCAGGCTTCTAAGGCTCTCCAGCATCCCCAGGGAACTGATGCCAACTCCGCCTAAAGACCTCTGTCCTGCTGCAGCCCACACTCTGGCGTGGCACCAAGACATGCGGGGCCCTATCTTCCCTATGTGTGGGTGAGTTACACAGACAACCACACAGATGCCAGGAAGGCCTCCGGCAGACTCCCAGGGCCCTGGGACAGCCAAGACTAAAATGACAGCCAGTTCCCAGGCTTCAGTTGGGTCCCTCAGAGCTCACTCTACCCTCCCCACTCCATTCCCTGTCTGATTAATGTACTGGGTTTGGCATTAAACCTCTAACTCCCTGGAAACTTAGATTAAGTCGCAAGTACACAGTTACCAATTAAACAAAGGTAATATCTGATAAGGGCTATTTCCTCTATGCCAACCAAAAAAAAAAAAAAAAAGAATTTAAGAGCTGGTATGTTGTTGGCAGTGAATAGAAAGATGCTTATTTAAACCACTTATCTAATGACTCAAGAAAGAATTCATTGAAGAAATGGGGTTTCAGGTTCTATTTGAATAATATGTTATCTCTGTCTTTCTTAGACATTAAATGCTTTAGTTTAACCCTGGTCCATCAATCTCTAAGGAACCCAGAATACAGATACATCTGGAGCAATCAGGGATGGTGGCATTCTTGCTTTCTCTGGACCGTTGTTTTCACTGATAGAACTATTTCTTCTGAAAAGCCATGGCTGGCCAGGACAGTTTGGGGGTACAGCAGAGTCATTACTCAGTGTCCTTCCAGAGCAGGGCACAGCCTTCTCTGGCCCACTGGATATTTCTCCTCACATCAAGAGCACCTACACTAAGAAATTTAAGAAACATAAACCAATGTTCTCTTATCAGAGGGGTACTCCACTTACTGTCATTAAATGTGTACACTTCTACTGACAAGCTAAGAACAACATGTAAATTGTCATTTGTGTGGCAGCTGCTTAGTGACACTACAGGGAGAACTTGGTGTGTGGCCAACAAGCCCTGTTGTTCCCATGCAAGGCCAAAGGCAACGTTCTGGGATTATGAATGGGTGAGAATGTGACCCCTCACCAGATCCCAGGTCTCATGAGGGATATCTTTGTTCCTCCCTCAGCCTCTGCCACAGTTTAGGAAAAGAAGCACAGGGCCATTTTCTTTGGGGGGGGTCTCAATATCAGGGAACTATAATAATTACATTTGCAAAATAGTAGCATATATAGTATTAATTACAGTTTGTAAACACATGAGACAGTTTGTCACAGAGTTAGATCATTAAATTACTCAGTTAAAGCTGATACCAGCAGCATCACCCTGAGTAGCTAAGAGAGAACCAAATTATGACAGGAAGTGGGAAAGGGATGGGTTAGAGCATATTTCAGGAGGACGATCATGTAACTAAAGAGAAATTGGCAGTTCCCAGAAAAATATTTGATAGATACCTCATATGTGTTTTCTGAGATAGGCAGCACACTTGAATCATACCACCCTTTTAGCTCGTCTTTGCAGAACTGTAGGATTCCAGATGTCGCAGGCCACACACAGGGAAAAGCTGCGAGTGAGCTAGCCCAGGAACCCAACCCCTCCTTAACCACAGAGGCTCTCAGACCTCGTCCACACCTCTTCCTCCCACACTGGAAGGTCTCTCTGGCACCCAGAGAACAGGAAAGCTGCCCATTTGAGTATAAAAAAACAAAAAAGTCAAGAACAGAGGCAGTGGGCCTGCATGGTTATAGAATACCCCTCCAGCTCCCAGAGTGAATGAGTTCAAGGTTCTGAAATGTCACAATAAGCCTGGCAATCTAGTATGTGTGAAATTTGATTTTTGAAAAACAAGATGAAGAGGATATGATTAGAGGCAAGCATTTCCTTCCGTGAGGCCAGCCTGGGGCAGCAGAGCTAGYCGAGGGGAGTACCCAGGCATCCCAGTCCCTCAAGCCTGATTCTTTCAATACTTTCTCAGTCTAAAAGCTTCCACAGTCCTCCAAGGTTTCTAGACTGACTGTGGAAGAAGGAATCAAGCCAACTCTTCTTCACTTCAAGTGAGAGGCAGTGCGACTTGCAGAAATCCTGGCTCTGTAAGTTTAACAAGTGACTTGATCCTTCCTGGGTCTTATTTCTCTGTAAAAAGTAAAAATAATACCTCCCTAGTAAGCTTATCACGAAGATTAAATGAAATTACATAGAATAATCTCAGAAGGTGGTACCATACAGAAAGAGGTTTTATGCTTGTTTTCTTTTCTTTTCTTTTTCTCCCATGAAGGGTTAGGACTTGATTACCTCAAAGGAAACGTCCAACTTACATTTACTGTCTGATTCATGCATGTGTAGAAGAATCTGACTTTGAGGTTGTTGAAACACTGGTAGAACTGTCTCTAACACTCTTTGGAGTGGAATTTCTCTACTAGCTTTAGGCCTTTCCAATAGTTTACCCATTTTAAAAGGCAAGAGGCAGGCACTTTTACCACTGTAACCCCTGGTCAAGGAAAGACCTACAGACATAAAGGGCTTTCATTACAGGATCTCTGTGCAGCATGGTAGAAAGGTCAAAGGTCTACTCTGCAGCAAAATCACGTAGCCCATGGCATCTAGTAATATGCTACTGTGATGSCCTGCCCCATCCAGACTCCCAGCTGACAAGCCTCTCAGATCTTCTCAGTTGGTGCTACTGTTGGAGTGTTGGAGGTACTCTGGAGGCATGCTTACCACCCATGGCTTGTCACAGAAGTTGTAAATGGACTCCAGTGAGTTGATGCTAGGGAGGCCTGCATACTGCATGCCAATGACCAGGTGGCGGAAGTCTTCATTCTCTGCCATGCCAAATGCATGCTGTCGGATGAGCACAAAGTCTGGTCTGAAAGACCTGGTAAGAATACAGAGTCAAGTTTCCATTAACTAGCACCTCAAGCAACACATTTTCAAAGCCCAAGACAGAGAAGAGATGTCAATGACCACCCAGTCCATGACCCTTGTGTTATTATTATTCTTTTCTGGATGGGTAATGAACTAGTACTATACTTTCCAAAATCCGAGAACTATGTTTCTGAATCTCTCCCATTCCTTCAGACTAAATCCTATCTTTTTCTAGCATACAAATACTCAAAGGAAGGAAAAGACAGTTTTAGGTCCCCACACCTTAAGTGGTTCTCTGTCCTCATMGGGTAGTATGAAAGTCTGAGATGCCTGTGGTTCCAGAGTTGTACTCCAATCAGGTCCTGGAAGACCATAATACTACCAGATCTCTGTTCTTAATATACTGTTCAATTTCTTAAAGCTGCTCCTTAAAATAGGCAATGCCCTCACAGGCCCCAGGAGAGCAAGGAGCTAGGCTGGCTGAGGGCAGATGCCAAACTTCCCAATGTTATTCTTCCAAAACGGACGCTAGGGAGGGGTACAAATATTTTTCGCAGAACTGAGGTTGAGCAACGGAGCTGCAGGAAACACTGAGAGTACAGAATGTTCTCATGCATGGGAAAGCTCTCCTGGTTTCACCTCTAGCCAGCAAAGCTCCTAGCTATAGCTGCTTTAAAGGACTAGGTTGCCTGTCTTCATGCCCTATCGTCAGAGACCTTCCCAGAGAGGCGGTTTGTGGCAGCATCTGCCCCAAGGCTCTGAAGCTCAGCATTTGACACCATGTACAATGACCTACCTGGTCCTCTGCCCAGGCACCCATCCAACTCCCACCTACAGATCCAACCCAACCCAGCTCAGAGATTGACTCTAGTAGTGAGGGTTAGAGGCACTTTCCTCAGTCATTCACAAACTTATTACCAAGATGGTATANCCTGCCCCATCCAGACTCCCAGCTGACAAGCCTCTCAGATCTTCTCAGTTGGTGCTACTGTTGGAGTGTTGGAGGTACTCTGGAGGCATGCTTACCACCCATGGCTTGTCACAGAAGTTGTAAATGGACTCCAGTGAGTTGATGCTAGGGAGGCCTGCATACTGCATGCCAATGACCAGGTGGCGGAAGTCTTCATTCTCTGCCATGCCAAATGCATGCTGTCGGATGAGCACAAAGTCTGGTCTGAAAGACCTGGTAAGAATACAGAGTCAAGTTTCCATTAACTAGCACCTCAAGCAACACATTTTCAAAGCCCAAGACAGAGAAGAGATGTCAATGACCACCCAGTCCATGACCCTTGTGTTATTATTATTCTTTTCTGGATGGGTAATGAACTAGTACTATACTTTCCAAAATCCGAGAACTATGTTTCTGAATCTCTCCCATTCCTTCAGACTAAATCCTATCTTTTTCTAGCATACAAATACTCAAAGGAAGGAAAAGACAGTTTTAGGTCCCCACACCTTAAGTGGTTCTCTGTCCTCATMGGGTAGTATGAAAGTCTGAGATGCCTGTGGTTCCAGAGTTGTACTCCAATCAGGTCCTGGAAGACCATAATACTACCAGATCTCTGTTCTTAATATACTGTTCAATTTCTTAAAGCTGCTCCTTAAAATAGGCAATGCCCTCACAGGCCCCAGGAGAGCAAGGAGCTAGGCTGGCTGAGGGCAGATGCCAAACTTCCCAATGTTATTCTTCCAAAACGGACGCTAGGGAGGGGTACAAATATTTTTCGCAGAACTGAGGTTGAGCAACGGAGCTGCAGGAAACACTGAGAGTACAGAATGTTCTCATGCATGGGAAAGCTCTCCTGGTTTCACCTCTAGCCAGCAAAGCTCCTAGCTATAGCTGCTTTAAAGGACTAGGTTGCCTGTCTTCATGCCCTATCGTCAGAGACCTTCCCAGAGAGGCGGTTTGTGGCAGCATCTGCCCCAAGGCTCTGAAGCTCAGCATTTGACACCATGTACAATGACCTACCTGGTCCTCTGCCCAGGCACCCATCCAACTCCCACCTACAGATCCAACCCAACCCAGCTCAGAGATTGACTCTAGTAGTGAGGGTTAGAGGCACTTTCCTCAGTCATTCACAAACTTATTACCAAGATGGTATAATATCTGCTTAGGGGATTCTGACCTGATATGAGGCCCTGATACCCCAAATTAGTCCTTTTCTGTTAGACACTGAAGCCCAGCTGCATCCTTGACAGCAAATCCCAACCTTTTATCCCAGTTATGAGACTCATTCAAGTTCCCTGTTGGCACCTGTCCTGGAGTCCTGCTGCTGTTCCTTCTGTCACCACCTGCCTGTGTGTGCATCTCTATGATGCATTACCTGCCTGTGTATGCATCTCCACAATATGTTCAACCAATGATGGAGAAGTCTGTCTGTCTGTTGTGGATCTACCTCAGTTTGCCTCAAACCTGAAAGGGCATCTGCTTTACCTCTGTTCTTCAGAATCCAGAATGGGCAAGCCCACTTTCCTACTATTAGGTCTCAGTCATACCCAGTCTGGTCTTTCCTGCCACTGACCTAGATTCTGTTGCACACTAGACTCCTAGGGGTTCAGGGTCCTGTGACTGAGGTGAGGTAAGAATGTTATTCTCTCCTGGAACTTGGAACTTACTTCTGAAAACCTAAAGCAATATAAGCTTCTGGACAAATGGAAACCATTTTTCCCATCTGGAATTCTCATTCCCTCCCTGAAAGAATTTCTCAGACCAAGGTGCTCAAGACAGCACCTGGTATGGAAGTGCTCAGGACCTGGTCATTTTCTTCCATCTACAATGTCTATTTCAATAGTAGATTTTCCTGTCAGACACATGAGTCATTGGCAATGAGGAATAAAGACAGGATACGGGGATGAGCATCAAAGGAGGCAGTCAGAGCAGGGCTTCGTCATCAACTCTGAGTGAATCCAAGCAAATCAGCATAAATAGGAAGGTCTAGTGTTTTAAAATGTTTAAAAAAAACAACAGGACCTGGTTTTCCAGGGGTACTATTTGGAGAGATAAAAGCACAAACCAACCCTTACTTGAGTGTAGGTAGCAGCTCTAACAATCCAGTTACCTCTAAGTGAGTCTGTGAAACTTAAGATTGCTTTCTCTAATGTTGGACTAAGCTGCCTTCTCTAGTACTTCCATGTAATACATAGTGCAACTATCTCAAGTTGACTTGAAACCACCATATCAGGTCAGAGGGRACAGCAACCCCAAGAACAGAAAGGCCCTTACCGGACAACCTTTGTGCCATTCCGGAGTACCTGCATGTCCACAGCATAGGTTCCATCTGCATGGGCCACCAGGTTAAGCTCTGAAAATTCTGCCTGGAGTAACAGTACACAGTGAGTCTCGGTTCTCACACAGCAGCCACAGACCAAACATCTATTCAGTTTCAATGTTTTCTACATCCATTAGATTTCACCCAGTATTTAAGGAAACYCTTTGAGTCAGGTGCTAGAGAAAATTCTCCCCATCTGTCAAAGGAGAAAACTACCCAAGTCACATGACTTTTCTGAACAATCAAACCCCCTCATTGTATCTTCTGATTCCCAGCTCAGCATCCCTTGAACCTCTTTACAGAGACAGAATGTGACCAGGACAAGCATCTCCTTTCTTAGTCTCTACTTGAAGCCCTGGGTTCTGGGTTCAGCTACTGGGTTTCTGTCTCCCCTGTTTCTGACAGCATGTCAAATGAGGTACTTGCCTGGCCTGGGTTTCCAATTCTTCAGTCTACAACATAGGGGTAGTTTTTATCAATCCAGGATATTTAACAAGTTGTTTTAAGAATGGAATATAGACTAGGCATGGTGGTGTACCCCTTTAATCCTTGCTTTCTGGAAGCAGAGGTAGGCTGATGTCAGTAAGTCTAAATCAAGTTCCAGAACAGCCAGGGCCACTTAGTGAGATAATGTTGCAAAAATAAACAAATAACAGTAGTAATAGGTAGCAAAGTATCCTATTATTCTGTAAATTCTAACACAGAGACAAGAATAACTTCTGTTATTACTTAGACAAGATGTTATTTAAACAGGACATCTCCTCCCCACAAAGGACATAATTTTCTACTACATGAACAAGAGGCAGAGGAAGGTAAACAACAAACAAACAGCCTTTCAAATTTCCTATAAAAACAATGGGATATTCTTTTGAGGTTCTCTCTGAAGTGTACCCCCAGGGTAAGAGTAGGCAATGAACCTAAGACAAGTGTTCACCCAGAATCATACTGTGACCAACAGCATGGGCATAAGGTCAGTAGCCTAGGAAGACAATCAGTCCTCCAAGGCTTCCTCAGCTTGGGAACCCTGCACTGCAAGAGACCATTGAAAACCACATCCTTTGCCTCTGAACCAACATCTGAACTGTCAAGGAAATAAATGATAAGTCCTATAACAGGAGATACACATTCGAGAACCTAATGGGGGACAGTRGACAGTAAGAGGCAGTTTACTCTGGGATCATGGAGAGCATGTGAGGCTTCATGCTAATTACCTGTTCCACCTTGATGTCATAATCTCCAAGGATTTTTTTGCCCCGAAAGCACTTGGCCCTAGAGAAAGGGAGAAGGGCACATGAATTAGTTTTGTGCAAGTGTGTGAACTCAGACATGCAGTCTCCTCAATAAGAGGACTACAGCAGATGGACCCCAGACTGAYAGCTATGGGACTTGGGATCAAGCTCTTGATTTGCTACTGATTTCCATAAAGTCCCAAGCAAGCCACTTCCTTTTAGCACCAATTTACCCACCTGCAAAATAATCCACAGTACCCTTTCACTTTCAACTTATTTTATGATGTAATCTCCTATGTTACACACATACACACACAGAGAGAGAGAAAGAGAGAGACAGAGACAGAGAGATAGGAGAGAGAGAGAGAGAGAGAAGAGAGTATATATGTGTGTATATGTGTGTGTCTAGAAACAGGAATTTCTTCCATACTGTTCTTGGTAAAGATTAGGTCAATCTTACGCACCTCTGATGTATCCTTGTCTTCTAACCCCATGTTTCACTCCATTTATAACTGTCATCAACCTGTAGACTTTTAGGATTTAAAGAAATCCCTATGGACACGGTTGCATTCGGTTGAGTTGTTGGCTGAGGGGGNCTATTAACTCTTGATTTCTTCATACACATACCAGGAGAGCTGACAACCAAGGAAAGCAGCTACAACCAGGCATAAAACGTAGCCTGTATCACAGACACTCCGGGAAAACAAGTGACCCTGAGTCATGTAGCCCAGTGTCTTCCCAGTCTATCAGGGCTGAGAAGAGCTTCATCCTGTGCGTTAATGGCACCAGGCAAAGGAGACCACATTCCTGCACACAGTGTATTCCTTCTTTCCTGCCTCCAATCTCCCTTCCCTCTGTAGGATTTTCTTCCCTGCTCTTGGGGCTGTGTTCTCTGTTTATAAAGAAGGGCCCGGGGGCCTGCGCCTAGTAGGCTAAACCATGCCTGCTTCCCCCCGTGCTCCACATTTCTACTGGCTTGTTCCATTGGAGGTTTTCTGAATCTCTTCTCGAAATAAAGGAATTCACCAATATTTTATTTTGCATTGTGTTCTAGGAGCTGTATGCTAGTTGCTTGTAAGAATATTTAATCCTCATAATGACTGACCAGACAGGGAGACAATTCTTTGAAACAAAAAATAAATAAATAAATAAAAATAAAATGAAAATTCACAGGAAGAAAATGACACTTCCAGGGTCATTAGCAAGTTAGAGGCACAGCCACACAGGACCCTGAGTGCAGCACCCCCATGCCACCCAGCACCATCTTACTCTGCTGCTATGTTCTTCCTGCTCTCCCACACCATGGAAACTGACTTACCACATGTGCTGTACCAATCTTTTTCTCACTTTTTTCTTCTACTAAGAAGAGACTTAATGATGCTATAAGTACTTGTCCCACCACAAATACTTCCTTTCCTGGTTCCTGTCAACTTACTCAGGATGGGGCCAGGCTATTTCCTTTGCTCTATGGATTCTGGAACAGGCCGTTCCAGGAAGTTGTCGTTTGTGCTATCCAAGTCCCTGGCCACCCTGAAATTGCTCCTCTGAGGCACTGGGCCATCCTGGAGCTGGATCACTAGGTCCAACCCCCACCTCTGCCCTAATTCCTTCCTAAGTTTCACATCAGCTGGCTTCCAGGACCCTGATCAACATTCATAGCCCCACATACCCCTGTGGCACATGCCACCCTCTTGACAGTTCTGTCTACACATGGCACTGTCACTGCTCTGCAGATACTGGACTGGTCAGTCTTTGCTTACGATTATAGAAAAGCYGATCTAAAATAAGTGACCAACAAGATGGCTTTTCTTTGGTTGTATGCCTGCACTGCTATCACAAATGCTCTCTTGGTGTTTCCTCCTACCTTCGCGTCTCAAATAGCTTTTCTGTAAGATTAGTCTCAGAGACCTTATCAATAACCCTTTATYCCCTGTGAAGGCTAGCACTTTCAAAGTACGTGCTCTGACATACTAGTTTCTCACAACTCTGTGAAGGAGCTAAGAGAGAGAATGCTTCCTGTCCATTGGACTGCTGGGGAAACGGAAACCCCAAACAGCTCAACAGCATGCAGACTCACAGAAAACACCGTGAGTTAAGCTGAGAACTGAGGGTTTGCGTCTAAATGCTACAAGCTGCCAAGTTTTCTAACTTGCTCATTTATTTTGTGGGTTTTGAACAGTGATACTGGGGTATATTTATAGATCTTGGCTGGGTTCATCTGCCACTTCCTGCACCTGCCCATTGACCAAATTGGCAAATGGAACTGTTTTTATGCCTTTCCTCCACCCCAACCTCGCAAGCTATCCTAATGCCTTTTCCTTAAGGTAATTTGTCCTGTTGGAAATCTTAGTTTATGCTTCCTGGTTCAGGGTCACTGAATTTTCCTGGCTAAGCCACATTGTTATCATCAAAAAGAGCCAAGATGGCAACAGGCGAGGCACACATCCCTCTTCCAGAAGATGAACACATTCTTGAAGCAACTGGCCCTTGGACATTCTGATTAGTTTTCTAGAAAAAAACTTCATGGAATAATTTCCATAACTTGCTAGCAAGTGACAGAAACACATCCTGAACTTAAGGGGGCACTGGCAGGAAGCAGTGTGCTGGGACCCAGAGGAGGATGCTCTGTAGCCTCAGTCCGGACTGTGAGTGCTGGCTGCACCTCTCCTGGCTGTGTGACCTTTGGAAAGGATCCTACATTTAAACAAATATTAACAAAGTTGTTTATATTGCTAAATTATTCAATCTACATTCAAAACAAGATAAAAGGTGAAAGCGCAAACRGTCYGTGTTTCCATTCATCTCTTACACATACAATCCCATTATCATTTGCCAGCATGCCCTCCCAGTGTGGTGGGGGTGTAAACATGACTGTGTGCTCTAAACACATATGGCATCTTGCTACAAAAAAATTTCACGGGCCTTAATTTTCTCTCCAGAGTGTGTCTCAGTGATAGGCTTTGCCGCACAGAGCAGTGGATCCCTGTAACAGCTGCATGAAGTGCTCTGTGCACATGGCAGCTTAATGGTGTTTCCTGGTGGGTAGATCTCCATATTCTTGGCTTTGCTTCCCTGGTGCTACATRGTTTACATTTTAAYGTGTAGACATGGAAATAGTTTTTGTAGAATTCCTGATGCAAGAAATAGACACAGCTTTTTACAGAATTATCAAACTGCCTCCCACCCAAGGAAAAGATTATACCCCACTTCTTCCTGTTTGAAAGTTTGGGAAATGTATTTCACCTGCCTTGGTTTTCTCATACTATCCCTTACACAAGATGGAAACAGAATAAGCACTTAGCATGGATTTCTGATTGACCGTCTTATAAAATAATCCAGATTCATACCCTTATGCTCAATCCTAAACAGAACCCAAGACATACACCCTTGCAGCACAAACTAAAAATATCTGTGGCGCCTGTGTTGTCAATTTCCCCCCATTGTAACATTTTCTTAATAAGCCTAGCAGCTGAGGATCCATGGGAGTTTAACGGCTTCTAGCTTCCGTAACAGGCCAGGTAATAAACCATCTCCCCTTAATACTAAAATGAGCAGAGGCCTCTAGATATAACTCTTGTTATTCAAGGAAAAGAATATCTTTAGTGGTGGGGGGGG
>BDUI01001427.1:78587-90141 GCA_002335545.1 Apodemus speciosus
TTCGAGACAGGGTTTCTCTGTGTAGCCCTGGCTGTCCTGGAACTCACTCTGTAGACCAGGCTGGCCTCGAACTCAGAAATCCGCCTGCCTCTGCCTCACAAGTGCTGGGATTAAAGGTGTGCACCACCAACGCCCGGAGGGAGATATCTTCTAAGATATAATTTATTTTCTAGGTTCTGGATTCTGTTCTTTTAAAGTTTTCCTAAAACATAYGTGAAGTTAAAAGTAGGTTTGTTCTTTGTATCATCAATCTCACATGTGGCAAACTTTACATGAAGGACTCAATGACTTACCCYTAATGTTCCCCTGAAGGAAACTTAGAACCAAGTCATCAATTCTACTTTAGTACAATATTAAAAGAAAGAGCCATCAGTGGGACTTATGGGGCTAAGGGTTGTTTTCTCTTTCACTTTCAGACTGAGTTGAAATTTCCCATCATGAAACTTAATGTTTGATTCTGGACCTATTGCATAAGCCTACTCAGCCTTGCTCTTATCCACACCCACCACTTGGGAACAGCAAACAGGATCTTTGAGACTTCACTTCTTTAGGCTATGTTCTTTCAGGCTATTGTTCTTTTCTCAAACATTCCTCATAGAGTCAAGGTTCTTCAGTCTAAGCCTGAAGTCTCCCATAATTGGAATTTAATGAAACTCTCTTCTGTGGTCAGGATAGACCTGAATAAGGCATCGAGTATTGGAAGTTGGATAAACCTGAGTTCTTATTCAGTACAACTTCCTCTGAGCAAATCATCACCTAGGGAAATAGGACTTTGGAGAAATGCAAGTCTGTTTATTTTTCGAAGTCTTCACTTGTAACCAGACTCAGCAGAAGATACTTAAATTTATGAGATCATTGTATAGCTTGCCTTAAGGTGGGGGTGAAGTGAAAGTTAACTAATTAGTACATCATTTCCAACCAGGTACAGTTTCCTTCAAACTTATGCCAGTTACTTAGCAAATTAAGTTTTCAAGTGCTCAAAAATATTTGAAGAATAACAGAACATGGACGTGTCTGTCCATCTCCCGGCTTTGTCAGTCTTACTATTTCTCTTTATTCTCTTTTCAGATTTTTATAAAAGAAATACACCATTAAAACACACTGTTTATATTTCTTGCACAAGAGACAACAATTCCAAGGTAATCTTGTCATTTCTATGTATTTTTATAACTTTATTATATGTGTCTGTATCCACAAACTGTATGCTGTACTTACTTGTCAGGGAACTTTGTATAAATTTGTATGAGTGGAATTTATTATTCTATGTCTATCCACCTTTCTCACACATGACATGTATGCATGGAATTACATAAAGCCCTGACTCATTTCTTCTTAATGTTTTAAACATATTCTAGTCTATCCTTACGATGGATAATAAGACTTCTTGGCCTGTTTTAGATAAGTAATGATGAGTTCATCTTGCTCAACTTCTCTTTTCATACTTGTTTACTAATTATGCTACTCATTTTATTTCTACTTTCCTTGTGGTTACTCTTTACTTCCGTCACACGCATACCTTGCTCACTAGCTATCTTTAAGCAGCAGCTCTTCCCTCTCTAATCTTAGGATATTTACATTTGTCACCCATTGTCTCTCCTTATCTCTCTTCTCTGTCACATACTATTATTGCCTGATATTTTAATCTTATCTTGTTTTTAAACTCTCTGAATGTACTGTTTTTGTTGCTTTATATGGTCAAGATTTTTCTGAGTTTTGTTGGTTTAGATCTTTGCATCTTTACCAATTTCCTTGTTAACTATTGCTTTTTTCATGTTATTACTTCCTTTTGGATTTGCTTTCTGATAATAACTGTTTATGTATTAATTTCAGAAATTACCTATGAAATGTCACCTTGAAACCTTTTCCTGTCTCTATTATATTCCCATTCTCAGTGAAGTAACTAAGCTAGAGTGAAAGTTCTAGACTGACTACTTTTTTCTCTCGGTATTCTGGCCTTGCACCACAGCCTAATTGTGATTCTGCACTGGGGGTTTCCTTTGTCTTTGGATGCTCTTAAGACTTACTCTTGTCTTCGATATTCTATGACATGTCTAAATGTGGCCTTGCTGAATTCTTGAAACCTGATGTACATCCTAATACCTTGTATTGTTTTGGAAAATTTTCAACCATTGCTTCTGAATACTGTCTCCTTCCATTCTCTCTGTCTCTTCCTTCTAGAGTTATGATTGAACATGCAGTAAGAATCCTCTTTCTACCTTCCTTTTCTCTTAATCTTGCTTTACTGTTTTTCTCTTCTTTTTATAATCACAATCCAGATTTGCCTTTTTGTTCACAATTCTGTCTGTCTTCACTATTGTGTATCTTCCTCCTTTAAACACTGGGGATGTAACTCAGTGATAACCTAGCATGCACAATGTCCTGGATTCAATCCCCAAAGCAGCAAAATTACAACAAAAGGAAAAAATGAACAGAAAATGAAGTATGTGTGTATATATGTCAGGGCACAGAAGAAGCACACAGGTTGACTTTGGGAGTCTTCCTTGACTGTTCTTCTATCTTATTCACTGGGGCATAGTCTCTCAGCRTTCCCAGAGCTTGCCTATATGGTTTTTCCTGATAGCCACCTGGGGATATCATCTCTACCTTCTGAGGCTGGAATTACAAGTGAGCTGCCACGCCCACTCCAGATTTATATGGATTTTAGGGATCCAAACTTTCTGCTAAGCTRTAATTGACTGGGCATATTTTTTAGTTAAATATTGAACTTGTGGGACCTCCAATCACCCAGGCTGTATAAACACAAGAGAAAATAGACTTTTGCCTATGAATTCTCAAAGGAAGAATTTTTTTCTATTAAGATCATGAGCCAACAACAGAGGCCCAAACAAAGGGAAACTGGGGTCGGGGGAGGAGGGAGTGTGTTGAGTGGAGGCAGTGGGAAAGAGGAGGGGGAGGGGTTGGGAGTTTTAGGGGAGGGGGGATATCAGGGAAAGGTTTTACCATTGGCAATGTAAATGAAGACAATATTCAATAAAAAATAATGGGAAAAAGATCATGAGCCGATATATAGACATGTTTCTTATATAAATATATAAATGAGAGTATTATATTTCTAGCAATCATTTTATTAAAGGTCTCAGTTTTTTCAAAGGCCCACTTTCCAAGACACCTGTCTTGTGGCAATTCAACTTACCATCTTCAGTATCATGTATAAGTATTAAAAGCTAAGCCCTGAGGTTCCTAAGACAGAATATCYTCTTCTAATCGGACTATTCAGTCTGTCTTCATTTTCAGCCTCTGGATATGCTCCCACTTTCTTGCAAGCTCATTTGTGAATTTCAAAAAACATTATTTTTCATTCAGGTTGTTAGAATTCAATGGTGTAGGATTTTCGAGTTACTGAGTTTAAATGACCACCAGCAATAAAAAAAATTCTCAACTGCAGATAAAAGGCTTAATTCAAAAAGCATTTATTGGCTGGTCACTTACTGTGATGATAAAATTTTATGTGTCAATTTGTCTAGGCTGTGGCTCCCAATTACACTGTCAAACATTCAACAACATCTAGACTCTAGATGTTGCTGTGAAGGTATTTTGTAGATGTGATTAGCATCTACTATCAGCTGTCAGTAAATAGAGGAGTTAACTAGGAAACGTGGATGAGAATCATCTAATTAGTTGAAGGTATTAATGAAGGAACAATCATGTTTCTCAGAGAAGGGAGGCTTCTACTCTAAGTCTGGAACAGAAACCCCACCTGAATTCCCAGTCTGCTGGTATAGCCTACAGATTTCAGACTTTTCTGCAGTACAAGCTCAAGCATCTAGTCTTCAGCTTTCTGCACAGATTTTGGATTTGCCAACCCCCACAACCAAGCAAGTCTGTCTGTCTGTCTGTCTGTCTGTCTATCTATSTATCTATCTACCTACCTACCTACCCATCCATCCATCCTACTGTGCCTGTCAAGGGAACTTTGACTAATGCACTTACTATGAACAAGTCATTAAGGGGAACAAATAGATTACAGATTATTATTTTCACATCTCTATGCTCACAGGAATTTTAATCTACTAGCAGACAACTATGAAAACTGTAGAACATAACTCAAAACACAATAGTAAAAACTATTCATTCATATCTTACATATTCATTAAGCATCAATCATGAATGAGATGTTTCTGCATGATGAAGATACAGAGCAAGGCAAGGTTATCTCTATGGGAGCATGGAATAGTTTGGTACGCAGACAAAACACAGGGTGTGACTGGGTCATAAGACGAATCTAACCAAGCTTAGGGAGTGGAAGACAACTTGAGAAGTGAAGCCTAAACCCAGCCTAGATTTAAATAGGACTGAGCCACACAAAAGMAAAGGAAAAGAGTAGAGCAAGACATTCTGGGCTAACAGCCTAGGAAGGGCACAAAAATATGAAACAAGGCATGAACAAAGATGCTGTGCATAAAACACAAGAAGAAAAACAATGGAAGACAAAGCCTACAAAGTTAAGCAAACAACAGAGGGAGATTGCATAAGACTGGAAATTGAGATTTCCTGAAAGAAGCGGAATATAAGCTTGATCTGGAAAGATGCATGTGATTTTAATAGGCAAGAAGGAGGAGGAAAGGGCAGAGAACAGAGTACCTAGGAGAAAGCACAGGGNTATCTATCTACCTACCTACCTACCCATCCATCCATCCTACTGTGCCTGTCAAGGGAACTTTGACTAATGCACTTACTATGAACAAGTCATTAAGGGGAACAAATAGATTACAGATTATTATTTTCACATCTCTATGCTCACAGGAATTTTAATCTACTAGCAGACAACTATGAAAACTGTAGAACATAACTCAAAACACAATAGTAAAAACTATTCATTCATATCTTACATATTCATTAAGCATCAATCATGAATGAGATGTTTCTGCATGATGAAGATACAGAGCAAGGCAAGGTTATCTCTATGGGAGCATGGAATAGTTTGGTACGCAGACAAAACACAGGGTGTGACTGGGTCATAAGACGAATCTAACCAAGCTTAGGGAGTGGAAGACAACTTGAGAAGTGAAGCCTAAACCCAGCCTAGATTTAAATAGGACTGAGCCACACAAAAGMAAAGGAAAAGAGTAGAGCAAGACATTCTGGGCTAACAGCCTAGGAAGGGCACAAAAATATGAAACAAGGCATGAACAAAGATGCTGTGCATAAAACACAAGAAGAAAAACAATGGAAGACAAAGCCTACAAAGTTAAGCAAACAACAGAGGGAGATTGCATAAGACTGGAAATTGAGATTTCCTGAAAGAAGCGGAATATAAGCTTGATCTGGAAAGATGCATGTGATTTTAATAGGCAAGAAGGAGGAGGAAAGGGCAGAGAACAGAGTACCTAGGAGAAAGCACAGGGTGCAAGACTTAAGACACTAGGGGTAAAAACAATGAGACCACAGAGAGCTCAGAATGATGGATGACTCTCAGAATACAGGCTGGAATAATCTATCTCCCTCAGGGAGTGGCTAGGGGCCTACAAAAAAAACCCAGAAGGCAATGAGGAAATTGCGGTTATAAACACCTACCACCTCCAAGGGCTTGGAAGGTCCCGAAAACACACCTGGCCATGGTATTCAGCTTGTTCTGAAAGACACAGCCAGACTGGCCAAGGGACAGGAAACATCTGTGCCACCTTGACCTGTCTGAATCCGCTCTCTCCCTATCCTTCTTGGCACCACAAAAACTGGGAGCAGAACAAAGGCTGAGGCAAGCCCCRGCCTGGGTCCCAGAAAAAACAATAACAAATGGGGGCCAACCTGATCCTCTACAAGGGAAGGAGAGGCAGACCCTGTCAGACTTCATCAAGGGGAATACAATAAAAGACCCATTGTTCCTGCTTCCTCCCCTTGGGAAATGAAGCTCCAAGCAGTAAATTGTGGTTGGGAGAGTACTGACCTGGAAAGGAAAGCTGAGTTCTGGTCCAGATTGTGCTGTTAACGTGGCGTTTGCACTGGGCTCACTGTCTCACTTCTCTAGGCCTCTGTTTTCCCATTTGTACTGGGAAGGAGTTAACAAGACTCTGGCTCTCAAACCATGTTCTGTGGTGCCCTGGAGTATTTTTAACTTGTTTGGACTACAGCAGCTCCATTTTAATATACAGGGTTGTATCTTGGGGGGGATCATTATTTTAAAATGTGAGCCCCCTGGGACTTTGCAGCACCAGTCATCTGTGACTCAGTGAGGTCAACAGATCTGACTTCACAGGAGCTCAGACAGGGCAGAGGCAGGCATGAGGTAAGAGAAGCAACACAGGGGAAAATACCAGACAGCACGAGTTAGGCAGCTAAGTAGCCAAGCTCCAAAAGAATCCCACAGGACACAAGAGAATGAGTTCAGACAACTGAAAAGCGCGTGCAGAAAGGGGTGCTGGAAAAAGCAAGCAAACAAACAAACTGTGGAATAGGTTTAAAATTCTGCCCAAACCTTTTTTTTTTTTTTACTAAAAAATAATAAAAACAAAAAATAATGGAAGTTGCCTGATTGCAACATCAGAGAGAAAAAAGCTACTGTTGAGGTGGGCAAACAGAGCCAGTGAGGTGTCCAAAAATAACTCGTTCATTTGTTTAATTGTTAAAAGCTCACCAAGTTTCTGCTTGAGGTCAGAGACCCCAGGCTAAATGGGTGAGGTTGCAGAAATGAGGAA
This sequence comes from Apodemus speciosus, assembly GCA_002335545.1. Classification (NCBI taxonomy): domain Eukaryota; kingdom Metazoa; phylum Chordata; class Mammalia; order Rodentia; family Muridae; genus Apodemus; species Apodemus speciosus. Next base: position 85,241 of record BDUI01001427.1, read on the forward strand.
ATCCCCATCCCTGTCCTTACAGAGCAGGGTTAGAAAACAGCTGAATGCTTACAGAGAAGGAAAGATGCAGGACAGAAAACAGCAGCTGATTTCAAACAGCTGAAAGAGAACACAACAGACACATGCATACACCAAACCAATGGGAAGGAAAAAACCTGTCTCCAGGGCAGAAAAATAGGAAATAGGCAAACCTACTGAGAGAAAATAATGGGGACAGGAACGAAGGTTAGAAAGACAGAACTGGAGAGGGGTGTAAATGGAGACTGTAGGAGGCTCCACTTTCTAACGCAGCACTCCTCAGCATGGTGGCTCCACAGCACTTGTAAGTAGCTACTGCAGTAGCTACGAGGAACATACACACCCAATTCTGGAGAATCAGTATGAAAAAGAATGTAAAACATTTGATTAGAAACCTGTATCAGCCTGACATGGTGGCTTTATTATTTAACTTGTCTTGTTACTGTGACGAAAGCAATGTAAGGAAGGAAGGGTTCATTTTGGCTCACAGTTTCAGGGTAACCCATCCTGGTGGGAGGAGCTTAATACAGCCACATTGATGAAAGCTTTGCGCCCTCTCTCCTTCTTATCCAGTCCTGGGCCTCCAGCCCTGAAATGGTACTGCCCACAGTGAGTATGGGTCTTCCCACCTCAGTCAACCTCATCTAGATATCCTTCACAGACTTGCCTAGAAGTTTGTTTCCGTGGTGACTCTAAACCCCACTAACCTGACAACAAAAGCAGAAGACTGCAATCCTCCTACTCAAGAGACCAGAAGCAGGAGGAATGCGAATTTGAGCCCAGATTGGGGTATAAAGAAGTTTTATATTAATTAAATGTTAAATAGTTTGAGCATACTGTGTTAAACACAATATATTATTAATTTTTCCTGGTTTTCTGTGGCTATTAGAACATTTTTATGCTTGCAATTTATATTATATTTTTATTAGAGAATGCCTTATTAAATTTTTGTCAGACCCAACAATTAAGACAGTATATTGCTATAAGTAATATCCTTAGATGAAATATGAATCTACAAACTACATTTGGTGGTGCATGACAGTAATCCCAGCACKTGGGAGGTCAAGGCAAGAGGACTGTGAACTTGTGGCTAGTGTGGGTTACTTAGCAAGTCTCTGCTGACAAATATATAAACAGATAAAAGCCCCAATCCTCCTTACATCCTGCAAAAATATAATTATATAGAGCCAAAAATGTATTCATTATGTTAACAATCTTATGGGARSCAAGGCAGACTGAAGTGGGATAAAAAGTAAGAGAGATTGATATTTTTGTAGCTGAACAACAAACAGCTGTTGATCACAAGTGTGGGAAAATTCCACAGGTGGTTCTTCTCTCTGTATCTGTGTCCCCACATTAAAATGGGACATTGTCACTTTCCATCTGTCTGTATTTAATTTGTGTTTTCAAAGCTCCCTCATATAGTATCTTACTTGAACTTAGAGGTGTAGGCAGGTCAAGAACATTACACTTTTTTTCATTTTTTCTTTTTTAGATAAGTGAATTAAAGAAAAATAAATTCATTCACAAATGGGCCTTTGAATCTGATTCTCCAAGTGCAGATCCACTGCTCTTGCCTCACTTCATGTTGCCTCTCCTACACAAATATCACTTGTTTGAAACCAAGTCTTGCTGTTTATTTGCTCCTGCTGCATATAATTCAGCTCCCTAACCAGAACAAGTTTTGTGACTGCCCTATACATCACGTCTAACACCCTTCATGTTGTCAACACTCAGGCGAGACTGTGGCATGGGAGGGCACTATATGAAGGTACAGGAATTCCCATTTCCAACTCATTCTAGATCACCTACGTCCTGTTTCTAGAGATGCTGCCACAAACTTCAAGGCAAGAAGGGCAAAAGACAGAAAATACAGTCACAGGAGAGAAGTCTGGAGTCTGGCAATTTGCAGTGCAGCCTCTAGGCAAACGGTTTAGCAGGTTATATAACAGACTCTGGCACTGACTACTCCTACCTTCCAGACTTCTTGGCTCCATTTCCAGATGCAATTAAGGATGGTGGGCTGGTACTGAGTGAGCTTCTGCCTCCCTGGGCCTTTCTAAACAATGAGTGACAAGATCTTATATGGGCCCAAATCCAGAGARATGTAGTAAATCATTTTCATGACAGTTTTAAGACCAGTTTTAGACAAGTTATATCTTTCCCTAATGATTGTCTCTGGTGCAATATTAGGGACCAAATCTACCTAGCTCAGGGTCTAACCTAAAGCACCTGGCAAAGCTGTCATTCAGCAAACAGATGCTAAATGACTCTTCAGCCATCACTAGGAGACTGCTAAGTTTTGACTGGGAAAAATGACCTTTGTAAGTAAGGAGAAATAACAGTAATAGTGCCATTTTAAGTGAGTCTCTTACATATCTAGGGCAACACAGAAAGACTGCTTCCATGTACATCCCACTGTGTGTCTACAAAAGAATTCTTGGATAACACTGACACTGAAATGCCCTTTGCTTAGCCCCAAGATTAGATTCCATCCAAGAATGCTCAAGAACCTAGCCTATAGCAACATTTGCAATCAATAAACAGGAACCCTCTCGACTATGGAGAAGTGTAGCTACTTAAAGCCTCTTCCCTTCCTTCTCAACCAAGCACCTGTGAGACTAGAAGAGTAATGGAAGAATGGTAGCGATGGACACCGCATCTGAAACAGTGACCTTACCTTTCTGCCTCCAAAGAAATGGATCTCCAGCAAAAAGTCCATTTGCCGCCAGATACCTGCCATTCACAAAACCAGGAGAGGCCAAAGCCATTGTATGGTGTGTGTGTGTGTGTGTGTGTGTGTGTGTGTGTGTGTGTGTGTGTGTTTGTCCCTATCTCTGTCTCCCTCCCTCTTTCCCTCCCTCCCTTTGTTAAAGATTTGAGTTCATTGAGGATGGAAGTGGGTAAACACAGAATGTTTGTGAAGGCCTGGGGACAATCTTTTACTTGAGACAAGATCTCTGAATGGCCTGGAACTTTGCGTAAAGGCTTGGCTAGGTGTCGGGCAATCTTCCAGGAATCCACCTGCATCTGCCGTCCATCCCCCTGCTGCTGGGATGACAGGTATGTGCCACCACATCTCTTACATGAATTCCTGGGATCCTAATTTGGGACATTGCTTGCAAGGCAGGTGTTTACAAGCTGAGCCATTGCGCTGTCCTCTGTCCTCTTGTTACCTTTCTCCCTTGCCTCTTCCAACACTCTTGTCCTCTCACAACTTTTCTTTGATCATGTTCTCCTTTTTTATTAGCAGTYTGAAACTCAGCAATCTCAGAAAAATCACTACTTTTAAGTCCAGAAATTTGATTAAAAAAGACTTTTCATTTCTTTTCTCAGGAGTTCAACAGCATCCACAGTTTTTGCTGTCTGGAGGCCATGAGTTCATTACTGCCCGTTTTTGATTTATCTAGGTCATTTCCCTCAAAAGAGCTGATGTAGAGCCCTATGGATCAGCTTGTAAGGCTCAGTCTCTTTTCTGGTTATCATTAACCCTCTGATCCTGGTTCAGTGACTCATCCGGGTTCTAACTCTCTCAGCYGAGAAATACTTTGTTAAAAGTAGTCATCTAAAAGTGAAGTAGAAACCTGAGTTCAATGAATTCTTTTAGACAGTTATTGAATTGGTTTTTTTAACATCACAATACCTATTATATKGTTGGATAGGTTATCAAACAAACAAACACACAAACAATTAAATAAAATGAAATAAACAGGATAAATAAAAGGTTAGGGGGATATCTGAAGCCTGGAATGTTTCATCTGATATGTGGCACAAAAATTCATATTAGTAACAGACAATTTTCTTGGTGCTTATTGTAGATAAAGCAAAAAATAGTCCACAGCTATGAAGGCTGAAAAGTTCTCATGTGATAACTGAGAACAGATTAAGCACTCTCATCTAAGAAAAGGTCAGTTTTACTTCCAGGGTTAGGTTCAGAAGCATGTCGCTGTCCATGCAGCAGAGTTGGGATGGGGACATATAGTTTTGGGTGTTTATTTTTTCAATTATTATTAAGAACTAGTTTTGAAAGTTCATTTGTTTGGTAAATTGGATCAAAGTACTCCAGGTCCAAATTCTAACACTGAGGAACAGTTTGACTTTGTACTTGTACTTGATGTGACATTTCTTCTAGAATGTAGTTCTCCTGTCTCACAATCAAATTTTCTTTCTGTAAAAATGCCTTTATTCAGATTAACATTAGATTATTCTTTGGAATGAACAACAAGAAATCATTTCAGAGCAATGACATTTCTCCAACGATAGTAATTAAGGATAAAAAAATAGGACCAATTTCTTTGGTACATGCTCTAGAAGAAATATCTTGAGTTACAACATAGAATACCAGGATGACAAAGGAGATCTGGGGTGGAAAGTCACCACTCAGCTTGGAGCCTGCCACACTCATCTTGCCTCCATTCACCCCAAACCCACATTGTAAAGCTATGAATATGGTAGAGAGACAGTAAGCAAAGAGGAACGAGATGCAGGTTTCTTTCCCTGTCAACCGTTTGTTATGGAAAATTTCCAATATCTAGTAGGTTGAGTGAAAGGAATTTTATTGAGTGTTTGCCCTTCAACTGAAACCTAACATGACTGTACCATTAACATTTTAACACTATGCAAAAATTACTCAGAATGGAACTGACAGGAAGGGTAGAACTACAAACCTTGGAAACCTCAAACAGGCCATATGTGCTTAGGCATACACAGGAGGGGGGAAAAGACAACAGGACTTCATCAGGAGGAGAACTGACATGTCAAAGTCAAAGGACAAGTTACTTGAGAATGGAGAGACTTACAAACATTTATCTGGTAAGAGTTTAGTATCCAGAATATAAACAGCCCTTCTAACATAACAACGAAAAGCAATTAAAAAGTGGGGG
>BDUI01001427.1:126962-143007 GCA_002335545.1 Apodemus speciosus
AACCCAAGACTGACAGGAATTCTCGGGTTTAGATTTGCATGTGATCGCAAAATTCTTACACAGGCTGTTATAATGGTACAGTGAACAAAGAACACGCTACTCTCTTGACTGCTGCAATTCTAGTAGAAAATTTGGAATGGGTCTGGAGTTGGGAAAATGCAAGTTTGAGGCCCAGATATCATTTACTAGCTGCACAACCTGAAATGTTACTTTCCAAAACTTTAGTTCACATTTTTTCAAATGAGGGAGAAATAGTATGTATAACCTCAAAAGACTGATAAGAAAAATTTAAAAGGGACAGTATAATAGAAGTATTCACTATTGAGAAACTCCTTAGATTGTCTTTGGCACTATACTACTGGCATAGTGCCAAGTACACAGTAAGCTATAGAATCAGTGTTACAACTAAAATGAAGACTTTATAGGTGGCAAGTATCCTTATAAGACACCCACACTTTCAGGAAACAGGTAAAAATCACAAATATCCTCAGGATAATAAACCTAGCAGACAAGACTGGCTTATTTCAAAAAGACATGCTTTCCCAGGTTTTCAGATTCTTGTGATTTACGGAACTACTTTAATTCTGGAAGATGCAGAGCAAAAGAGCACGGTAGTTGAGTCCTTCAAACTAAGCAACATTACAAACTGTCCCCATAACAGTGACAACAACCAAATGAGGAAGGTATAAGTTTTTAATTTTAAAAATGAATGCAAACAACAAACAAATCTAAKGTGTTTGGAGTTTGATAATCACTATCTCAGTCCCTCACCTGCCTCTATATTCAGCGTAAAACTCCATGATCCAGGATTTCAATTATCTAACTCTCTTTTCATTCTCTTCCTTCATCTGTTAGAAACCTAAAATAAATGTTGGTCAGCTCGCATATTTGTTCACCTTCTGCATCTCCAAGTTGCTAAAATGCCAGGAAGAAAAAAGAAGCACAGCCGAGCAGACTGTCACATCACGAAGGCCCCAACACATGACAAATCCTGTTTGTCTGGTCAAAAGATGATCATTTCAGATCTTTCCTTTCCCTCAAATAGCTCCCCTCCACCATCCTTCTCTTTCTCTGTGGTGACCCACCCGCCTACTAAACAGAGAAAATAGAAATCACCAGATGGACGCATCCCTAACTTCCCACCATCCAATCGACACAACTTTCTGTAGTTTTGCCCAGTTTTCCCCACCACTTCTGTTGAAATAATAAATCAGGTGCCTTCCTCTTACCCAAAATCAAACCACCTGTGAGCTGGGCCTTACTCCTTTTCCTTCTAACAGAAGTTCACGGTATCAAAATGTTGTTTTCCATGAAAATTACCTTTCCCTTAAGTTTACTGTAGCCGAATATTCAGTAAGAGATTGTGACAAGAAGAATGAAGTCCTGGTATGGACCAGTTGTGGAATACAATATATTCAGTTGAACTTCAAACTTCTAAGCCTAACCCACCCCTCGTCTCAGACTCCTCCTCTCAGTAAGGGTCACCTCTATATATCCAGCTGCATGTCAGAAGCCTCAGTGTCTTCACTCCCTTCATCTCTCACCTAATCAATCAAGCCCTGGCTGTCTAACTTATTAAGGATTTCTTGTACCATGTCACTTCTCTCAGTCCCACCTGAGCATCTGCAACAGCTTTGTAGTTGTTTTCCAGCATCCAGTCTCTCCCTCCCTGAGCCCACTCCAGCAGGTTAGGCCAGGGTAACAAATGCTATCAAAACTCTAGCATAGCTTCCCATTCCACAGAGAACATSTAAAATCCTTAGCAAAGTCACTCAGGCTGAATTTAATTCACCCATCCAATTTACCAAACTTTCTTTTATTCATTCAACAAATCTCTGTTGCTGTGCTAGGTGAAGAGACTAACTAYCAACAGTTAGACTCTGTGTGTGTATGTGCATGCACATGTATGATGCATATGTGTGGAAGTGCATTTGTGTAAACATGTGGAGATCAAAGGATAATGAATTGTAATTCCTCAGGCACTGTAAACCTTGTTTTTAAACGAGGTCTCCTCTGGGCTGAAGCTCACCAAATGACAAACTAGCTGGCCTGAAAGCCCAGTGATGGCCTGTCTCTGCCTGCTGGCACTAAGACTGCGCACACACAGCCATCACACATGGCCTGTCTCCACCTGCTGGCACTAAGACTGCACACACACAAGCCATCACACATAGCTTTTTTTATTTTTTAACATAGGTTCTGGGAGTCAAAGTCAGGCCCTTGTTCTTGGAAAACAAGCACTTTACTAACCGAGCCAGCTTCCCAGTTTTCAAAAAATATATTATTATTAGATTATTCTTATTGATTGTATCCCAGTATAAACTTACAGCACAAAATAATCACTGAAAAAATAACTAGTTAATTGTAGTTATAATTTACTACTGTAAAGTGAAGTGTAAAATGCTCTGAGAATAAATGATTGCCTGGTCAAAGGGAAGGAACTAATTAAAATCCATGTCTGTTCTGCCTCTCCACACCCCAAGACTTTTCCTCACCARAATATGGTGTGAATCAAAGCTGTTTTCCCCTAAAAAGAACCGATCTTGGCTTCATTTCCCCCTTAACGTCTCCTCAGTCCAACCCTCCCGCAGGTGTGGAGCTTGATACCTGCTAAGATGGAGAATCCACTCCACGGGACCACAGACCCAGTCCTTATCACTGCTGTCTAGGAGACCACGGCGAGGTAGGGCTTGGCACAGCACAAGCAAACACRCAGAGGACAGTGTAAGCCCAAGAGACAAGTGGGCAACGTTGCCAAGGACTGACACAGTCCTAGGGCTGTGGGAAATGTGAAACACTACGGGAATGTCTCTTATAAGTGATGGTGATCACAGTGGCGGTCTTCCCAAACAACAGAATCCCCCAAGGAAGAAAATAGCCATTGAAACTGAAGCAATCAAGTCGTTTATTTAACACATAAAAACCTGATTTTTTCRTTTTAGAAACCAAACTATTTGCAGCAAAAGATCAATGAATTTACGTGTCTTACTTTAGCCACTCCTTTTTATTGCGTCAAAAATCTCTCTAAACTTATTACTTATTATAAATTATATTATAAATTACAACTACATCTCAGGCATTAAACAGCTGCTGATACTTAAAAATAAAAACACTAAATTAAATGCAATGCAACAATCTTCCTTTTCATGATACAGCACTTGTACAGCCCCCTGGCGGTAAGACGGTGGAATGACAGTGGGTTGCAAGTTCAGGTTTCAGATTCCTGGAATGAATTCCAGGAGAGTTCCTGAACTCTGACCCCTATAACCTATAAGGACAATGAGACCAAGAACACTTAAACTACAAAAAGCAAACAAACAAACAAACAAAAACCCAACTCGTTGTTTTAAACATATACTAACGAAAAGGTGAATCTACTCCTTTTGAACCCAGTGCACTAATTTTAAAGATGAGAAAGTAGAAGCTTGCTAAAGCTTGTCTAAATTGCATGTGCCAGTATAAATGAAGAATGAAAAATTCACTAATACACATATTTTAAGAGTATAGGTTTTCAGATAAAGAACTTTTAGGAATTCAAAAGACCTAGTTTCTTATCATGATTGTTTTGGCTTCACTTGTTGACCCACCCTCCAAAATTCAAGCCCATTGTAAAAAAGATAAATCTATGCTCTAAAAATCAAAGTTCAGAATAGCAAATTCAGACTAAGGCTGGAAGCTCATACCTAAAGCCGCCTCTGCCGATGAGAGTGCAGTGCTCTTATGAGCAAAGCGTGACTTGTATGCTCACCCTTGGAGTCAGAGATAAAATGGGCTCTGTCCAAAGCCTGAGTAGCGGGGAGGAAGCACTCCCCAGGGGGGAAAACCTGTATTCCCATACTAAAAGGGGAAATGACACTCAGACATAAAAATAGCAAATGTTCTCTAGAGGTATAACTTAACAAGTCAGGTTTGGGGCCAGAGTTCACATTCAGACTCACAATTCAGAGGTATTCCTTAGAGAGCATACAATTACAGAGGACTTCAACCAACTTTCAGTGTTAAATTGTCAAAGCTAAAAATATTTTTCTCCAGGTGTATCTCATAGGTAGAGGGCTTACCCAGAATTCACTGGGACCTGGATTTGATCCTCGCCACTAAAAAGAAAACTTACAGGGTATAGGGATGCCTGCCGGAGGCCAAGGCAAGAAAAATGGCAAGATCAAAACTGACTTCAGCTATACAACATGCTCCAGATCCGCCTAGACTAGTTAACAAGATCCTGGCTTAAAAAGGAATTGAAAGAAAGGGATATTAAGAACAGTTTAGTGAGAGGCTAGAAAAAAAAAAAACCTGCTAGGCGTGGGATCAGGAAAACAGAAACTCAACAAATAACAGGTGTTATGAATGAGGATTCCTGGTAGGTAATATGGAAATACAAAAATGAGCAAGATGAGCTCCAGCAAGACAACTATAGCACGCCTKKGCAAATAAGACAGGAGTCACACTAGAACAGACAGATTGAAAGAAAGAAAAAGAAGCAGACGAACTGCTATAGACTTCCATATGGGGAAGAAATAGCAACAAAGAAAATAGGTGACGAGGGACCTAAGAAAGAGGCGTCACTGTGTGGGTGGTGTGAATAAGGCCGTAGGAAAGACAAGGCTGGAACAACCTCAGGGGAAGCAAAGGGGTGCATGAGACCTCTGGATCCTCTTGGCTAATCCACCTTTTACAAGTTTAGCCAGGCCAGCATAGACAGACCATTTCGATTAAGTAAACTGCAAACTATGCAACATGTGAAATGTGTTCCCCTTACAGTCTCAGAGTAGAAACATGAGATCAAGGTACTGTCCAGGTCACTTTACTTTTGAAGGCAATCAGGGACCAGCTGTGCCTTGTTCCTTCCGGATTCTGGTGACTATCAGCAATCTTTGCTGGTCCCTGGCTTGTGGCTGCTGATGTGGTCTCCTAAAGTCTGAGTGAATGTGTGTTGCTGACATGAGGACAGCCATGACAAGGACCTCCGTGCCTTAGAATCATGGGAAATAGGTCTTCTTAGAGGTGTGCTCGGAGAGATGGCAAAGCTTTCCTCTGATCCAAATAAGATTGTTGGCAATATATTCTAAAAAAAAAAATTTGTACTCTGTGTGTGTGAACATGTGTGTTGGAATGTGTATGTGTGTACCAGTGTCTGAGGAGTCCAAAGGTATTGAATCACCTGGAGCTAGAGTTATGGTCAGTTGTGAGTTGCCAGAAATGGGACCTGGGAACCAAATTCGGGTCCTATGCAGAACAGTATGCACTATTTATTTTTCTTTTATTGAAAATGGATTTTGATTTGCTGTCCCTCTACTCCTCCTAGATCATCCCTATCTCCCCTCCCATCTGGATCCACCCCCTTTCTACCTCTTGTTAGGAAACAAACAGGCTTTTAAGGGATAATAATAAAATAAAATAAGATAAATCAGAATAGGACAAAACACACAGAAGGAAAAGAGGCCAAGAAAAGGTGCGAGAAACATGCACAGACACAGATCACACTCATGAATCCCATAGAAATGCAAAACTGGAAGCCATAACATATATGTAAAGGATCTGTAGGGAAAAAAGAGATGGGGAGAAGGAGAGAGAGAGAATGAATATGAATTTAAAAATTAAAATATCAAGGAAGGAAGGAAGGGAGGGAAGGAGAGATGGCAAGCCCTGACACATTATGAGACAAAGAACCTCCAAACATGCCATTAAGTTCATTTCCTATGGCCATCTACTGCTGGACAAGAAACAAGACCTTCTAAACACAATAAGACCRACACTCCTATAAATTCACAGAGACTGAGGCAGCAGGCCTGGAGCCTGCATGGGTCTACACCAGATGGGGTCCTAGATCTGAAAAGAGAAGTGGATACATGCCCCATCCCTAACCCTGAGCAATTTCCAATTAATAACCATTTGTACATAAAATTTTAGTTTTCTCAAGGGAGTCCCACTGGGGAAACAAACTACTCTGAAGAGTAGGACATGCTCCTAACCACTGAGCCATGCCCCCCGCCCCTTGCCACATTTTTAAACGACTTTCATTTTTTNGCAAATAAGACAGGAGTCACACTAGAACAGACAGATTGAAAGAAAGAAAAAGAAGCAGACGAACTGCTATAGACTTCCATATGGGGAAGAAATAGCAACAAAGAAAATAGGTGACGAGGGACCTAAGAAAGAGGCGTCACTGTGTGGGTGGTGTGAATAAGGCCGTAGGAAAGACAAGGCTGGAACAACCTCAGGGGAAGCAAAGGGGTGCATGAGACCTCTGGATCCTCTTGGCTAATCCACCTTTTACAAGTTTAGCCAGGCCAGCATAGACAGACCATTTCGATTAAGTAAACTGCAAACTATGCAACATGTGAAATGTGTTCCCCTTACAGTCTCAGAGTAGAAACATGAGATCAAGGTACTGTCCAGGTCACTTTACTTTTGAAGGCAATCAGGGACCAGCTGTGCCTTGTTCCTTCCGGATTCTGGTGACTATCAGCAATCTTTGCTGGTCCCTGGCTTGTGGCTGCTGATGTGGTCTCCTAAAGTCTGAGTGAATGTGTGTTGCTGACATGAGGACAGCCATGACAAGGACCTCCGTGCCTTAGAATCATGGGAAATAGGTCTTCTTAGAGGTGTGCTCGGAGAGATGGCAAAGCTTTCCTCTGATCCAAATAAGATTGTTGGCAATATATTCTAAAAAAAAAAATTTGTACTCTGTGTGTGTGAACATGTGTGTTGGAATGTGTATGTGTGTACCAGTGTCTGAGGAGTCCAAAGGTATTGAATCACCTGGAGCTAGAGTTATGGTCAGTTGTGAGTTGCCAGAAATGGGACCTGGGAACCAAATTCGGGTCCTATGCAGAACAGTATGCACTATTTATTTTTCTTTTATTGAAAATGGATTTTGATTTGCTGTCCCTCTACTCCTCCTAGATCATCCCTATCTCCCCTCCCATCTGGATCCACCCCCTTTCTACCTCTTGTTAGGAAACAAACAGGCTTTTAAGGGATAATAATAAAATAAAATAAGATAAATCAGAATAGGACAAAACACACAGAAGGAAAAGAGGCCAAGAAAAGGTGCGAGAAACATGCACAGACACAGATCACACTCATGAATCCCATAGAAATGCAAAACTGGAAGCCATAACATATATGTAAAGGATCTGTAGGGAAAAAAGAGATGGGGAGAAGGAGAGAGAGAGAATGAATATGAATTTAAAAATTAAAATATCAAGGAAGGAAGGAAGGGAGGGAAGGAGAGATGGCAAGCCCTGACACATTATGAGACAAAGAACCTCCAAACATGCCATTAAGTTCATTTCCTATGGCCATCTACTGCTGGACAAGAAACAAGACCTTCTAAACACAATAAGACCRACACTCCTATAAATTCACAGAGACTGAGGCAGCAGGCCTGGAGCCTGCATGGGTCTACACCAGATGGGGTCCTAGATCTGAAAAGAGAAGTGGATACATGCCCCATCCCTAACCCTGAGCAATTTCCAATTAATAACCATTTGTACATAAAATTTTAGTTTTCTCAAGGGAGTCCCACTGGGGAAACAAACTACTCTGAAGAGTAGGACATGCTCCTAACCACTGAGCCATGCCCCCCGCCCCTTGCCACATTTTTAAACGACTTTCATTTTTTTCAAATTACATGTCTGCATGTGTGTTTGAGTACATGAGTGTAGTACCCATGGAGGCCAGAAGAGAGTACCTGATCCCCTGGAGGTGGGCTTACAGGTCATTGTAAATCACCTAATATGGATAATGGGAATAGAACTCAGGTCCTCTGCAAGAGCAGTACACAGCCTTAACTACTGAGCCATCTCTCCAGCCATAGCAATATCTTAAATATCATCAGAGGTAAGAAAGAGAAACATTCTGTGACTTCAAAGGGCTCATATTTGACAGTAATACATTTAAAATATGGTATCGTTTACCATTAAATTATTTGGAAATTACTGTATATGTGTGATAAGTAGAGATATTAATCTATAATAGCTGGAAGGAAGACAAAGTTAAGCTAAATCTTACAGGGCAGACAGGACTTAGCTAAAGAAGAAGGAAATGTTTGGAGAAAGAGGCCCAGGTAAAGATTAATACTCTATCCTGGGGGACAGAGAGGAGACAAGCCTGCCAGGAGCAAATGACAACGCTGGAAGGAGGGTAAGAAGCATAGCTAGACATGAACTTCAAAGCCTCAGCATGATGGGCTCGGTGCAGATCAGCAGGCACTGGGGCACCTGAATAGCATTGCCATAATGAAAGCAGAGATTTGTTGGGGAGAGCTTGGCAGCATTTCCAGACTAGATTAGCAAGGGAGAAGCTAAAGGGAAGGACACAAACTAATCCAAAGCATGCTCATCTTCACAAGTTTCTAAAATCGTGACTGGTTGCGAAATCCATAATTTCTGAAAAGCTGCTTACTTAGAAAATAATTCTAAGCCTTTCCTAGTCCCCCTTCCTCCCACCCTCAGCATGCCCTGTGCTGACTTCACTAGGCCAATCACTGGACTGCATGGAAGCTTCCATTTCCTATCTCTCATAATTCCAGAGCAGAATCAGAGCAGGGAGGACACATGCAAGCTCCAATCCAATTTAAAAGTTCTATCTAAACCAATATGGACTGTAGAAGCCACTTTGCCTGTTTAAACATGTTAGACTAAGGAATGTCCATCTCTCCAATCATTGTTCCTGAGGACCAAGGTCAAACACATCAGCTCCTTACAAAACACTGGGCAAACTCTGGAGAGTTTGAACTCTCCACTACTAGAACAGGAGGAGGAATGCCATGAACCGATAGCTCTTGCCAGAGATGCAAACCATCCCCAGTGGTAGCTGGCTGCAGGAAGGCAAGTCTGAGTCAGTCTGTCAGGCAATGAAATCCTCCCTCCATCTGCTCAGAGTAAATTTTCTGCCAAGTTTTGGTGCCTGGACACATGAGATCCCACACCCACGCTGATCCCTTTCTCTTCTGAAACAAAATCTGTTCCACATCTTCATCTTTTTCCTCTTCCCCATATTCCAGTTCTAAGAAATTTCCTCTTGGTTGCAGGATATAGAAGAGAACAGAGAGGCACATGTTACCCTTGTATCTCCAGGTAGATAAAGGACGCCTGGCTTTTCGACCTATAATGTCCCCTTTCCTTTATCTATGTTCATTTCTCCAATCCCTTTTTTGAGTGAAAYATAAAAAAATTAGAAATATGTGTAGATAGATATTACATTTAAAAAAAATAAAGCTGAAGTCCTAATTCACACTATAAACAGAAATTTAGGCAAGATGATTCAAGGGCACAAATGGAGGAGAGAATCTATAAAAGCATTGAAAGGCAGTGCAGCTGTTAGGTCTGGGAGTGTAACCCAGCAACAAACTAACTTATGCAAGATCTTGGTTTGAATCCCTYGGGGTATAAAAACATAACAAGTACAAATCTTTGTAAACTTTTACTTGATAACAGTTCCTTTTTAAATATTTAATGGTTACTTTTAATTATGTGTATGTGTATGAGTGGGATGGCGTGTGAGTGCAGTGTCTGAGGAGGACAGAAGGCAAGGTGGCACTTGGGGCTGGAATTCAGGCAGTTGTGACATGACCTGCCCTTCCTCCTCTTCCAGAGCAGTATTCTAACCACAGAGCCATCTCTCCAGCCCCAACAATAGTTTCTTATAAATATACAAAGCAAGCAACAAAACAACAATTTTTTTAAAACTGATAAATTAAACTATAACTTTACATCTAAAACTTGTGCTTCAGGCCTACCAATAGTGCCAGGACAATACAAAGAACAGTAGAAAATATCAGCAAATCAGGTAGCTAGTAAGGAATTTGTACTTAGAATATATAAAGAGTTCTCACAAAGCAATAAAAAGTCCCATGTAATTAAACCAATCCAATTATTCTGGTTAAATTAGAGACCAGGAACTGCATAGATATTTCTCTATGAAAAGAAAATACACAAACAGCCAGTAAACACATCAAAAGATGTTCGACATCATGCGTAATTAAGGAMATTCAAGTTCAAATCGCAAAAAGATGTCAAGTCACACACATTAAGATGGCTATAATAGTGTATGTTTTAAAAAAAGCAATAACTAGAGTCAAGGATTTAATAAGTTTGATGGTAAGGAACCATGTAAAATGTAGAATTATGCATGTACCATGTAAATCAGCACAGCCATCATTGGAAAAACAGTCTGGCTGTTCTTCAAAATGTCAAACACAGACCCAGTCCTCTACTCCTTTGCACATACTTAAGAGTACACAGAGACCCTGGGAAGGGGTAAGGAAGAAAGGAAGCAGGAGGAGGGAGAGGGGGGTGAAAGAAGAAAAAGGAGGTAGAAAATGAAGGGGAAAGGAGGAAAAGAAGAGAAGGGGAATAAGGGAGGGGATGCTGGCTTGTGAACAAACGCTGCTCATCACAGCATAATTTACAACATATGACTTAGAAACATGGAAACAAATCAAACATTAAATGTGGTCTAGGTAAAGAAAATGTGGTAAATATATACAAGGGAATACTCTGTGAAAAGAAATAAAATCCTAGCTGGATATTGTATTTAGGATAGCCAAGACAATACAGGGAGACCTCATCTCATTAAAAAAATTCATAAAAGGGAACAAAATGTTGAAATACTAAAATATGGAAGAACTTTGAAATGTTAGGTTAAAATGAAAGAAGCCAGACACAAAGGGTGACAAATTGAATTATTCCATTTTTGTGAATTATCTAGAACAAGGAAATCTACAGAATGAGAAAACAGACTTTGTGTTTGCCTAGGGTGAGGGTAAAGAGAACTGAGGGATGACTGCCAAAGGTATGAGGTTTCTTATGAGGATGAGGAATGGGAATTAGATAGTTCTGACAGTTACACAACCTTATTGTGAGTGTACTAAAACCAATTAGTTATATGTTTAAGTAGAGAATTTTATAATATGTAAATAATGTCTCAATTTTAAAATGCCCAAGCTTCAGATCACAGTTTCTGTGTCCTGCTCTGCCTCACATCTGGAGCTTAGCTAACTTAACAGAGGTTCTGGCACAACGCTTCATTCCTGAGGTAAGGGAAGTCCTGGAGCTGCTTCCAACTCTAGATATATCTAGAATTCTCGGCAATTGCTCATCCTCAAACACCCCTTTTCTGATACCTGAAGTCCTCCTCCTAAGCTTTTTCTACTGAACTATGAAACGTTTGCTTAACAATACAACTGTTCCATATTTATAATACCCAGAAACTGGAAAGAACCCAGGTGTCCCTCAATGGAAGAATGGATGCAAAAAAATGTGGTATATATACACAATGGAGTACTATTCAGCCATTAGAAACAATGAATTCATGAAATTCTTAGAGAAATGGATGGAGCTGGAGAGCATCATACTGAGTGAAGTAACCCAGTCTCAAAAGAATACCCAAGGCATGCACTCACTGATAAGTGGATATTAGCCTAGAATCTTGGAATACCAAAGACACAATCCACCTACCAAATGCTGTTCGACAAGAAGGAAAGAGTGGACCCAGGTTCTGGAAAGGCCCAATGCAGCAGTGTAGGGGAATACCAGAACAGGGAAGTGGGAAGGGGTGAATAGGGGAACAGGGGGAGGGAAAAAGACATATGGGACATTGGGGGGGGGCGGGGAAACCAGGAAAAGGGAAATGAAATGTAAATAAAGAATATATCCAATAAAAAAAACAATACAACTGTTATGTTGTTATAGTAATGAAGCACAAAAGCACACATTGTGAATTCACACCTAAACTCGATTCCTTGTTCATCAGTTTGTAGCTTTACTAAGAGAAGTTAGTTAATCCACTGCTCATGTGTAAAATGGAAATGGTCCCTCTGAACTGCAAGTGTTCGGTGGGGTAGCATGTGCAGTGTCCATTAACACTAACATCTCAACCACTGCCGATTCACTCCGGGTGATTAGTAAATGAATAAAACAGCACTTTCTCCCATCTAGCAAGGTGCTGTACCCCAATCTGAAGCTCTTCTTACCCAGGACAGAAACTTCACAGGACCCAAAGACACCTGAAAACCACAAAAGATTTTTTAAAAGGCTAATGAGTGAACATCCTTCATATGTGTTTAATTAGAGAGCTGATTTCCAACCTAGCATAATTCATAAGCTCATTATATCAGGCTGTGAAGATCAACAGGCAGGGGACATAGTATTTGACAAAAAATGGAAAGGCACTGCTCCAATTACCATAAATGGAATGCATTACAAATAAGCATATGTTTCTGGGGACAAAATGAAGAGGCCCCTTACRGAGAGGAGCTGGAAAGTGAGCCAGGAGGCCTACTCTAATTTTTTACATAGGAAGCTAAATTATAATCTCCCAGCTCTAATGATGAGTTTTAAAAGCCAGGGAACTGTTAATTTATCAGTGTGAGACTGGCTTCTCCTCAGCACAGCTTCCAACTCCTTGCCCCTTTGTTTGATACAAGCAGTATACATATATCCAATACCCTTACACYGAGAAGAAATCAATATAGACCTTATATCGTCAAGGCTTCCTCTGATCAGCATCATTTCTGAGTGTTGAACACTACCCCTGTCTGAGTTAACATCCAAATACTGCTGTGTTTGAAGGTCCTGTGTCTGTTAGCTGCTAAGTGAGGCAGATGCCTTCAGAAGCAAATTCTAATCCTTACAGAGAGAAAGCTGCTGCCCCTTTAAAAGTACCTTTTAAATGTAACTTCAAAGTTTTACATTTTATTCAGTTAACACTCTTTAGAGAGACAAAGGGAATCAGCTGAGCTCATGTTACCCTGAACTCTTTCTTTAGGTGATCTAGAGTACACTTTGCTCATTACAATATCACATTCTCTGTCTAGCACTGGCACATGTCATCTTTCAGGTCTGAACATGTGCTGTGACCGTAAGCTGAACATGCTCAGAATGTGTCCATCGTCTTCCCTTTTTAAACATGTGCTCTACGACTTTGAACTAATTATGCTTAGAAATCTATAGCTGTTTGTGTGAAGCAAAGTGTCTCCATGTAGGACTGGATGTTCTGAAACTATGAAGATCAGGATGGTCTTGAACTCATTAAGATACAAGGGTGAGTGATGGGATTAAAGGGCATGTACCACTATGCCTACCTCAGAAATGTATATCTTAAGTGAGCATGCTCAGAAATGTGCTCAGCCCTCTTTGCTTTCCTATATGAGTATAGATTTCCTGCAAGCAACCCTAGTGCACTCCTCATTTGCTACGAGCAGAACATTCTCCTCTTATTTCCTCATTGTGCTTTTAGACATGACACTCATCAAGATATGAAACTAAGTTAGTTTCATCTAGTAGAGCTCAATAGTCATACAAAGGTATTTATAATTCTTTATTGGCTATACCACTATAATATTCAAAACCTTTTTTTAAGGAGCACAGGGACACTCCCAACCTTATCTCCTAGTGCTTCACAGTCATGTCCTTCCCATCATAACAGTATCCACATCAAACACAGTATTCCAAAATAGCAATATCTTTCCATGCTTTCCCGCCTCATTCCTCTCCCTGAAATGCATTGTTTCTTCAGTTTCCCACTTAGTCAATTTCTCTTCCTTTATAGCCAGCCCAAATGTTTCCTTTTGTCAAGCCTTTATTAATCCTAATTCCTGGCAAATTAATTAAATTCTTCTCTATTCCCCTATGATGGCCAAAGGACAACATGAGGCTTTGTATGCATGTAAAAGAAAGGTAAAACCAAACCTTGTGCTTATTTAAGTTTTATTACTCACAATCTCTCACAAAAGTGGCAAGACCCTTAGTGGAGTACTTCTACCTTCTAATGATACAAATCAGCAATGAACAAGAATAGATTAATGCTGTATAAGAGGAAATAGATGAGTCTCATGAAGACATGGACAAACTAACAAGACCAGACACAAAGAAGGTTATGTTGTATGATTCTGCATATATTAAATAAGCAAAATTAATATGYAACAAAGAAAGAAAACCTGGTGGCTATCTAGTAAAGAAGAAATGATGAGAGAGGGTATTGCAGAGGCTGAGCAGGAACTGGTAATATAGACCTACTTCATAAAAGTTACTGAGCTATAAAATCATTACTTGTATATTTTATGAATGTCATTTATAATACAATCATTTTAAGGTTCATAGAGAAACCTCTTGGAGAAATAGCAGAATGAGTATCATAAGGTTCAAGAGCTTTTTTAACCCATGACTGCATCCTGACACCACAAATCCATCCCTGATTCTCCACTGCTCAGATTGTTTATTTCAGGCTTCTAATACATCAGGACTGTCCATGTTCTTTCTCTTCACACTTTCTATACTTTACTAAGCATTGAACTCATTAAATCAACCTCTGACCAAAGCCATCGCCACTTTGCACTAGTCACAGGATAAAGCACAAATAGTAATCTCTAGCAAATCCCAATCTCACTCTAGGGTCAATTCATTTGGCCAAAAGCTTTAATAAAGCGAAATAAATAACTCAAACAAAATATATCCTATACTCTGTCTTCTTTTCATTGATATGAAGAGTAATTMGGCAGCAATAAAGTGTGACTCAACTTTAGCAAAGTCTACAGTCCTCACAAAGCCAACTCTTGAACTTCTATCCTTCTTCAATATCTCTTGACAGAGGTGGGGAACGATATTGTCTAGAAACTGTTATTTCATCTGCCAATGATTAAAAACTAATTGTAAATCATAAATAATAACTCAATCTTCTGGGAAAAGGCAAGTTTACTCTTTAATTCTTATGTTCACTGCACTAAGGCAATACTGACAGTAAGTTTTTATTGACACTGTACTTTGGAGTTTATAGAGCACATTCATAACCTTCTTTATTTCGATTAAGTCTTTAGATAATCCTAGACTGTGGCATGCTTGTACACATTTACAATGATACTAAGATCAGTAGCTAGGGGTTATCTTCAAGTCTCATATTCTTGGGATTCTCTGAAATACATTTTATTTCTGACATGTTCTTTGTGTGGGTGAGTGTATATGCTGGGATGTGTGCATGTGAGTGTGTGTGCATATACAAGCTGAAGGTTGACATCAAATGTCTTCTATCAATACTCACTTTATATTTTAAAGTAGGGTCTCTACATGGAACCTGAAGCTCACAGAATGGCAGGCCAATGAGTGCTGGGACTCTTCCTGCCTCCACTCCGCCTAATGCTGGGAATACAGATGCACACCATTTCACCCRGTTCTTACATGGGTGCTGGGGGACCAGATATAGTTGTTATGTAGCAAGCACTTTAGCTACTGAACCACCTCTCCAGCACCTGAAAGGCTCTTAAAACTCTTATGAGCATGTTTCCCACCAATCTCCACTTCATTGCTATTAGGTGTCTATTCAAACCCTGAAGGCGTTCTCTTACTGTGGTTACAATCTCTGGTATACTGCCTGAAAGTACCATACCTTCTCTATTCATACTAATTTCAAAGAGATCTCCAATATCAGGAAGCCTTGAGATTCAAAATTTTAAATGATGAAATTTTATGTAATATAAGATGATGTACAAAGGATATTCAAAGATAACTATTCACTGCTCTAAAAACCAAGCTGCTAAATGTTAAGGAAAGAATAAAACAGCCCTTTACCCTACTGGTCTTAGTCCTATCTGAAGCRCTGACTTTATCTTATAGAATGCCTTTGTAGAGCTAGACATGGTGGTACATGTCTTTAATCCCAGTACTTGGGGGGTGGAAGCAGGTGGAACTCTATGAGTCTGAGGCAAGCCTAATCTGCAGAGCAAGTTCCAGGCCAGCCAGGACTACATAGTGATGCCCTGACTCAAAACACCTCTCCTACAAACCTCTTTCTTAACTTTATGATTACTGATTATTTTACTATGGTAAAACAAATACTCAAAAAAATTTTTAGTTTAAATAAATAATCCAAAAGGCACTCTGGCTACCACCATCCACTGCTCTTCATTGACAATGAACATATAATTTAAAATTGAGAAATTTACATGCTTTAAGCAAACATAAATAGAATGTTTAAAGTTTCCAGTTACAATTAAATAATAACCTAATTCTAGGCACAGCTATGTGAAACAATGTATATTTAGATAAAT
>BDUI01001427.1:144960-156606 GCA_002335545.1 Apodemus speciosus
TATATATATCCTATTACAGAATCACAATGGCCTTTCAGGATCAGCTGAGTGCATTTTTTTCAACCAAAACTTCAAAGTTCATCTAGATGCTACAAGAAATTAATCACATTCTACTTTGCCAAATCAACTAATAATTTATGCTTTCAAAAAATTAACTTTCCATTTAAGAAGTTGCCAAAGAAGAATGATTCATATTTTCCTATGGCTTTAGTGTTAAAAATCCCCTAATTCCATTTACAGATATTTTTTCTGTTTTTATACTTTTTATAAAAATGCAAAAAATATGAAAAATATTGCCAATAACAATGACAACTCATAGGTGAACTCAGCTTAACTCTACCTGTGGAAACTGATAGGAAATAGGAATGCCAACAGCAATTTGACCTACGTTTCCCAAGAAGCTGGCAATTCACATTTTCAAGGTCATCATTTCTTCTTTTTAATTGGTTATGTTAATTGTTTACATTTTAAACGTTGTCCTCCTTCCTGGTTTCCCCTCTGCAAGCCCCCTATCTCTTACCCCTCCCCCTGCCTCTATGAGGCTGCTCCCCCTTCCTACCCACCCACTCCCACCTCACCACCCTAGTATCCCCCTATGCTGGGGCATCGAGCCTCCACAGGACCAAGGGCCTCTCTTTTCCTATTGATTCCAGATAAAGCAATCCTGTGACTGGAGCCATGGGGTCCCTCCATGTGTATTCTTTGATTGGTGGTTTAGACCCTGGGAGCTCTGGGGGATCTGGTTAGTTGATATTGTTGTTCTTCCCATGGGGTTGCAATCTCCTTCAGCTCCTACAGTCCTCCTAACTCTGTTTGTTTGTTTGTTTTTGAATACTTTGCTTTATTGTGTATCTTTTTACATATTTTAAATTAGATGAAAATCAAGAGGTTAAAAGAAGTGAAAAGGGACTTATTTTGGAACAAAATATGGTTGTGTGAAATTATCAACATATACATATATCAGTTCATACTAAGATGATCTTCTTAAGACTGAATCATGAGTAGTGAAGATATTTCAGTTTTCCAGAAGGAAATATAAATCACTGAACAAGTCTCAGTCAGGTTAGAAATAGAGAAAGTTAATTTAAGTCATGTCAGTTAGTAATTAATTGCCTTTGTTGTGAAGAATTTAAACTCAAGTTTAAATAACTATATAAAATATAAACATAATAGTGATTCACATACATTACATAGCATTTCCTTTTGAATTGTAAAGTTAGTCTTGTAAAAACAAATAACTAATTTTTATTTATATTCAAATCTCAGTAATTGTGTGTTTAAAAATGAAAGTGAACCCCCCATTCCATTCCTCCTTCCCCTCCTTCTATGAGGGTGTTCCCCCACCCACCCACTCCCGCTCCCACCCCCAGGAAAGGGGATAACATTCAAAATGCAAACAAAGAAAATATCCAATAAAAAAAGAAAAGAAGAAAAAAAATGAAAGTGAAATTTCATTTTAATTATATTACAACTATAGAATATGTTAAGTTAATGAATATTAACAGCTATAATTGTGTTGAAAATTATGGCCTTCCTTTTTATACGACAAAGAACAATACTCTAGAAGTATATGATACCACTTAAAATATTTAAAAATCAAGGCCAGGAATGAAATAAAGGCATAGTGGGACCACTGCTCAGTCCAATGATCGGCTGAGAGCAATTGCATCTGTACTGGTCAGGCTCTGGAAGAGCCTCTCAGGAGACTGCTTACCAGGCTCCTGTCAGCAAGCACTCTTGGCATTAGCAATAGTGTCTAGGTTTGGTGTCTGCAGATGGGATGGATCCCTAGGTGGAACAGTCTCTGGATGACCTTTCCTTCAGTCTCTGCTCTACTCTAATTACCAAAATTTCTCCAAATTTTAACCCAAAAAATCTTCCAGAGTTTGTTTTTCAATTGTTGATTCCAGTGGTGGTAAGCCTACGTCTCATGAAGGAATGGAAATCTTACAAGTGAGCTGGAGGTAACCAAAAGTGTTTGAATGAGGGGATGGGTGACAATGTGCAGTCATACTAGGCTAACTTACAGTTGGGGTTCAAGCAAAAGATGAGTGAAATGGAGTTTGACCTTAAAACTTAGATTTCCCCTACGGGAAGAAATCCTTTTCCTCCTGGCAGATCTCAGTGCTGTTAGACATTGGGTTATACACCACTGGAGGCAGGATGTTTGCCCTAGACAGGGGTTCTGCAATCAAATTTGGAAAGCTCAGGGGCAAAAACAAAACAAACAAAAACAACAAAACTGTGTTTTGTTCCTTGGGAATCTAATATGGATCCTAGTTTCAGGCCCCCTCTCTGCAGCTCAGCATTATATGGCAAATGAGCTCCAGGGTGATGACTCATAATACAACAGTGCCTCCTATTCACCGTGAAGCCAAATGACGGACATGTACTGCATAAAAGCACTGAGGAGGCTGTCTCAGCTGCTGTAAACATGGTAGCCTCAGTTGTCTTGAGAAAGAAAGCTTATTGCCTACAAGATGCCTTCGATAACAATGTGGTCCCTGCAGTTGGATAACAGTTAAGTAGAAAGTCTTCCATCTCTTTCTGCTGTGATGTGAGAACCCAAATTTTTAAACACCCCTAATAACACTGAGCAGCAAGCGACATTCCTGCTGTCATGCACTGAGGACACTCTGCCTGTATCTTTGCCTCCATAAACATGTACAACCTTTCCAAAGCTTTCTGGATATATAGTAAAGACATCCCTACTTATACTATAAATGCACTTAACATTGTAAAAATTCATCATCAAACTCTGGCATCCAAACTACCAAAAATTACAACAATGACTAGAAGACAAGAAGGGGCTTTTGCTTGGGTAAATCAGGGTTTGAGGGACCAGTACCAAATTCACCAATGATAATCAAATGCTTTCTATAGTCTATATTACAAGGCTGACATGCATGGATTATGTCTAACATTTCCTCTGGAAACATGACATTGAGTGAATTTTATGTTGCTAATGTGAAGTCATTAATATAAGTTTGACTGATTATGAACTGTGTCCATTTATTTTTTTCCTAGAATAGGGATGTTTAGATATCTGAGGCTTAATATATATATACTTATATATATATATGTAAATGAGGCCTATAAGATAGATGATATCCTAGAATAACAAAACTGTTGGCATTTAGTCACAATAATTAGTAATGTGTCACTGATATATACTCTGTATTTAGTAAATTTAAAATGTCTACTTCTAATAAACTGAACTCTACATATTGACTAGCATAACCTCTACTGTCAAAGTCTAGATGCCTCCCCTTTGGTGACCACAGAAAATGAAACCTGGAAATACCATGCAACAAACAAAGTAAATTCAATTCTTTACATTTAAATCCTAAATCCAAACTAAAAAATACAATTACCCTTATAAAATATCTCCTATAAAGAATTTTTGGTATTAGTAAATCTAACGATTACAGGTTAATATACAAATTATTCCCATATGATTTACTTTAAGAAATCTCACAAAAATGTTTATTCTTGGTAATTTCCTCTACATTTTCCTACATATTTCTACTCATTCAAGTGATTACAAGAAAATAATTGACACTCATATTTTCAGTGTTGCTGATAACCAGTTTTATTGTTCTAGAGATACATTGCTTTTTATACATATAGTGTTGATGAATAAGTTATAATGTATACATGGGTCTGCACAGATATAAATAATGGATAGGTATAGATGTTCATTCACATACCTGTACCTGTGTGTTTTGTTTTGTATTTTTAATGTGAGAGAAAACATTTGGAGAAGAAAAAATATTCCACACAATTTCTTGCATTGGAAAATAAGACTCCAGAAATCACTTTTGTCTCAGAAAGTATGTTCATCTCAGAAATGGGCTCCAGGTCCTATAGCATATGTTCATGAACAAATAATAAGGGGGACAAGTAGGGAGGAGGAGGGCAAGACGGCTGAGTGGTTGAGAGCACTGGTTGTTCTTCCATAGGACTTTGGTTCAATTCTCAGTACCCACAAGGCAGCTCACAACTGTAACTCCACTTCTAGGGCATTTGATGCCTTCATCTGGAGTCTACAAATACTGCATGCACATGCTGCAGACATACATGCAGGCAAAACTCATTTGGCTTGATGTCCCAGTGTAGGGCAATGCCAGGGCAGGGGGGAGGCTGGAGTGGGTGGGTGGGGGAGCACCCTCATAGAAGCAGGGGGAGGGAGGATAGGACAGGGAGTTTCTGGGGAAACTGGGAAAGGAGATAACATTTGAAATGTAAATAAATAAAATATCCAATAAAACATTCACTATTTCCTACAGCTCAAACTAGAGTCAGTAGCTCTGATATGAGAAAACTATTCTCCTGAATGTTC
Source organism: Apodemus speciosus (assembly GCA_002335545.1). NCBI lineage: Eukaryota > Metazoa > Chordata > Mammalia > Rodentia > Muridae > Apodemus > Apodemus speciosus. The sequence goes on from BDUI01001427.1 coordinate 149,303, forward strand.
ACTCCTTATAACTAGAAAAACTGCCTGTGATAATACTTAAGAAAAAATTAAGTGGAAAGTGCTTTTTACATATCTACTCTACATCCCCTGAGCTGCTACAGTCTCCTCCCATATAATATATTGAAATCCACTGTGTGTGCTATAGCATACAAAGCTCTCTGAAATGCCATGAAGAAAGTACTTCGGGTATCATAACTGGAAGTTTAAGTTTAAGGGAATGGATGTTTAGAGAACTATCACCTTGTTATGGCCTGAATTAAACTGCTCTGAACTTTGCAATAACCACCTTCCAACAGAAGAAAATAAAGCAGCTGCTCACTAACATTTTTATATCAGAATCTAGCAGTTCTACAAGAAAATTCTCAGTTAACACCAAATGAATCAACCAAATGATTTGGAAAAAAGGGAGTCTGTGAAGTGGCTTTAAGAACTGAAATTTTGCCTATATGTATTTCCAATGAGAGTAGCCAATCACCTAGCTCTAAGACACCTGGGACTCAGTCCAAGAAGCCTGTAGAAATGCATACGGGATCAGATTAAAAGACTTATTAGAATTAATCCTGATGCCATAACTTGCCGGCTATGGGGCATCAGGTAATCATCTTAACCTCCTTAGAAAAAATTAAAGGCTCAAACAAATGGATTTGACAGTGTTCAAATGTAAGTATAAAGATTCTAAAAATTAGCCAGTTTAAAAGCACCTTTCTTGCACACTGTTTTAAAATGCCAATAGTTGGTATTTTCTAAACTATATGCAACAAACTATATCTACCAAAAGGTAATTTATTTTAACTCATCCTCCTAATAACACTCTGAATATATTGTATCTCATCTTTACAAATGAAGGACATGGAGAAGGAATAAAATATTCACCGGGATTTGTTCCATTTTTCAAAGGATTTTTTTGGTGTTATATAACTGTCTACAATCAATATGACTTCAGTTCAAGACTCCACTGGTGCAATGAGATACTGTCTTAAAAGTACTATAAAAATATGCCATTATGGTGGAGTAATTATTGAAATCTTTCATGTGCCAGTCATGATGCTAGGCATTTCCAACGTTTACTTCAACTGATTTTTCTAAGAACTCTCTGAAATAGATTCTATCTCCTCTTTAGAAAGATGAATAATATAGAAAAGGAATAAAATACCATCCACTATCAGAGCAGTTAGTACAGCTCAGCAGTAGTTACTTAACATATGCAAGGCCCCAGAACCACAATTAATTAATTAATTAATTAATTAATTAATTAATTAATTAAAAATGAAGCAGAAAGAGAAAATTGTCTCACCTCAGTCATCTTTCTGTATCACAGACATGGTCATGCCTACGTGAGGAGAAATATGGAACAGTATTGCCTGGTGAATGGAGCATGACAGACAGCTAAGAGCATGAGCTCAGGAGCTAGACTCCTGGTTCTAAGCCAATGAACTTTAGTTTTTCCATTCTCAAAATTGGGTTAATAACAGTAATTTTCTTCATAACATAGTAAATGAGTTAGTACTTCCACATAAAGCAGCTTCTGCCCGGCGCGGTGTATATGGCGTGGTGTACATGGCTAATACGCAATGTATTATCACCATGTACATCCCTTTTTTCTCTACACATGGCAACTAGCCTAAATCTCTACACATCAGACTCGTCATTACTAAAGTTTTGCTTCTGTTCTTGCTCTTCTTTTAACTGAAATACTTCTCCTCTTCTCACTATTATAAATCACACTCATCCTTCAAATTCCAGATCACATCTGACTCTTCTGTGAAACATCTTCCGATCTCCAGTCCATGGTCATCTTCTTCCTTCTCTGAACAACTCTTTATACTGCCAAGGGATTAAAATTTTAGAAATCACTCAACTTCTTGAAATTAATTTGAAAGGGCCTTGGAAGGCAGAAGAAATCACATTTCTAAATTTTTAAATAGAAACTGAGGCCTCAAGAATTGCCTATGGCAGTGGTACTAATCATTGGCAGCACAGAGATGTAAATGTTTGAACACTGTTTCCACGGTACTACAGTAGTTTTGTTTTCCTTGAAATTCTACAGAAGTTCTTAGAACTGAAAGCATTCACACACAGACATACACAGACACAGACACACACACACACACACACACACACACACACACACACCTACACAAACACACTCTACATATGATTTTACCAAGTATTTTACTGGTTTTATTACTGTCATAGGAGCTAACACACTTGAGTTGTTTGTTTGAATTAAAATGACAGAGAACACAGCACTTTAGACATTAAATTCTCAACAACAGTTTTATATCAGGAAGAGACAGGGACTAGAAACCAAAGCATATTAATATATATCCCTAGAGCCACATTGCAAGATCCAAATGACAAAGAACTCAGTCTACATCACTGGAACCTAAGAAAGTATAAAAGAAAACCAGTTTGGGGGCTACATTATCACTTCAATGTTGGGGTCTTCCAAAGACTCAAGTCCATGACAGAGAAGGGGATCTCTATTTCCTCCAAAGTACCTCAAGTATCTTTGTACAGGATTAAATAAAGCTGGAGTTATTACAGAAAATGGTTAGACCGCTTAAACAGAGAAGCAGATAAGAGGCTTATATCCTAGGACATGAACTTCAGTTGTTCTTCAAGAACTGGAATGGGAGAATGGTCCCATACCATTCTTTCTTTCGTAAGAAGGAAAGACAACACCCCATAGTGAGAAAGACACAAGTAAGCAAAGTCATCTCTAGGTCCCAGGGAAGTAGAGAGTATGAAGCTATTCTCTGGGAGGTGAAAGCAAACATGGAAGATTTCCCCTCACCAGAGAGGTATCTTAGACTCACAGCAAGTTTATCAACAGCTCACTAAAGAAGGAAGGGTATAAGGTGCAGATATCATGCAATAACAATTAATGCTTTTATAGCACTTTACAGTTTATAAAAAATGTTTATAAATATATCCAGAWCTGGTAGTACAGGCCTGTAATTGTAGGTACACAGAAAGCTGAAGCAGGATGGCAAAATCAAGTCTTTCATGAACTACAGAATGAGTTCAAGTTCAGCCTAGAACTACATCAAGAAACCCTATCTCAAACAGAAAGAAAGAGAGCTAAAGATTAAAATTCACTAGTCAAGCACTTACCTAGCACACCTGAGGTGCTAGGTTTAAGCCATAATACTACAAAAATAAATAATTTATTAATCATTGATTAGCTATCTTGGTTAATATGGCTGATGTTTGTTTTTCATRTTTATAAAAAAATCTGAAGTAATTTTGCTCATCATTGATAACTTCTCAAGTTAATTTTTAAAAGTCTTCTTTGTTCTACCTACACTTAAATAAAAGTTATAGCCGTTACATCAAGGGTAACAGCAGAAACCCTCCAGAAAGGCTGCCTGTTGTAGAATCAATACCATGAACAGAACATCCTAAGACTCCTTGACCACTAACACTGGACTGCCATGGAGATATGAGTGGAGCTCAACTGTTGTCAGGACCAACTTCATCAATATACCCAGAGTTCACTGTGCCTGGTTCATGTGGTCTGGTCTGTGTTCGACATGCTCCTCATGAACTCCTTCTGCCTGGATTTCATTGTGCATGCATACTCTGTGAAGTCTACTGACAGGAAGATGGTAAGCAATATTAGGCCCAAGCTCACCTCCACTACAAAGTGCCTGAACATTGGTTTCGTGAATTTTTAGCATCCATATGATTATTATCTGAATTATTGCCACCAGGACCTCTGTGGCAGTCTTTGAAGCAATTTCACAAAAGATAACACATTCTAAATTTTAAGTCTTACCAAGTGCTCCACTGTTCACAGCTGCACCTCCCCTTGGTGGAGGCCCAATCCTTTACCTCACGCATGCAAATATTACTCTCACATATCTGTCTACAGGAAATCAAAAAAAGTATACATGGTGACAACCATTTTTTAAATGTTACAAGTCATTTCCTTCAAGGGAATCCTAGAACCATTGAAGGTAGAGAGATGAGACAAGAAGATGTGGTATTTGACCCTTAAAAGCATGTATGTAGGATAGGCAAGTCCCCTAAAATATACTATTACAACCTGAGGGCCACCGTTACAAGTACATTCTAGTCAAGATCTTTATTAAGTTGCTGTATTATAACTGTTCTTGCTGTGCTGAGGAAAACTGCCAACTATGTGAAATGATGGATATTAATGTGTTCCTCTAGCATAACCATTTCACTATATGGGTATCACATAACACTAACTCTGTGAACTAGGCAAGGAGTTAACAGCTAAACAAAAATAAGGAAGAATGACACATGTACAGACTTACAAACATTTTAGAATTACAAGAAAATAATGTTTGGGAATGGTTAGAAGGAGGCTGGGGAGCAAAGAGGTCAAATCACAGGAGGACCATGAACTTTACCTACAGAACATAAGAAGCTACTGAAAGCTCTAAGCAAAGAACTAAAATGTCAAATTTACATTCAAATAGTTCCTCAAGTTAAGTAGAAATTATGAAGAGACTTGCAGATATTCTGGGCAAAAGTCAAGGAGGCTTTGAGGTAAGTTATCATTGTTGTGGTAGTTTGAAAGAGAATGGTTCCCATATGCTCATATGCTTGAATGGTTGGTCCTTAGTTGGTAGAACTCTTCGGGAAGGATTAGGAGATGTGTCTTTTCTGTAGGAAGTATGCCACTGGGAGTAGGCTTTGAGGATTCAAAAGACTTGCACGATTCCCAGTATGTCTCTCTGCCTCCTGCTTGTGGATCAAGATATGAGTGGGTATAGGAGTGTACTACTTTAATGCCAGCACTTGGGAAGTAGAACCAGGAAGATCTGTGAATTAGAGGCTAACCTGGTCTACACGGTGAGTTCCAGAACAACCAGGACTAAATAGGAAGACCATATTTAGTCTCAAAACAAACAAGCAATGACAAAAAGATATGAGCTCTCAGTTGTTCCTGCCATAATGTCTTTGTTCTACCATCATAGATTCTAACACTCTGAAACTGTAAGGCCAATTAAACCTCTCTTTTATAGACTACCTTGATCATGGTGTTTCATCACAGCAATAGAAAAGAAACTAAGACACTGTGTATCTCTAAGTGAAACAGAGTATGAGAAGAACTGAGATGGAGAGAAAAAGAAAAGAAATTCAATACTGGAACAAATAACCTGGAGCTGCATTTAACTATCTAACTAGAAATGTCAAGCAGCCCATTGAACCAAAAAAGATCAGGACAAATTTCTGGTTAAAGGTTAAAAAAAAGACGGRGGCAGGAGATACTGATCACATTTAGAAAATGACATTTTGAGAATAGATGGACCAGTGGAAAAATGTCAAATGGAAAAAGAAAGTGACCATCTAATGAAAAAACCGAAGAACTTTAAGATGACAGCAAAGAATGCAATGTTCAGAGGCCAGGAGACTGTTAAAAGGACAATAAACATTGCCAAACACCAAGGAATGAGACTCTCAGTAGGTTTTAGCAGTTCAATACCCGAGCAAGATCAAATCTCTGCATTTCAAAGCAGACGCCCAGAAAGTGTGGAGATGAATAATTGTGGGATAAGAAAGTAGAAACAAGAGCCTCACTTCCAAAAGAGTTGATTAAGAAGTCAAAGAACGGTTGCTTTATTTGCTTGCTTGCTGCTTGTTTGCTTGTTTTTTCTTGTTCCTTTATAACCAATAGAAGAGGCAATCAGTAAAAAAATGGGGAATATGCACAGGGTGACAAAGAAAGAAAGAAGGAAAGAGGAAAAGAAGAAAGAAAAGAAAAGAAAAGAAAAGAAAAGAAAAGAAAAGAAAAGAAAAGAAAAGGGATGGAAAGGAAAGGAAGAAATCTACAGAACATGACTTTTTAAATAGGTGGTACTTTCATCCTCTGAGAACAGAGTAAGGAAAATATTAAGAAATGCACAAACCAAGAGCATTCCAAACAAAGGCAAGTGAACAATAACATCAGAGGATCCTTCAAGTCCAGCACAATTTTAGAGAGATCAAGAGAATGGTAAAAGTGACCAGAAGAACACCGAAAGGAGTCTGAAGAGAGATGCTGCAGCTTATAAAGTAAGACGGTAAGGATAATAAGAAATACAGAGAAGAACATTAGAAAAAAACTAACTTATAAGATCTGAGGATGCTTTTATTTGTTTTGCTCATAAGTACTTGGAAAGCAAAATGAACAATGAACTGGGTAAGGGAAAGAATATACACAACATCTTTTAAATACATTCTGCATACTTTTATTTCCCTCTTAACCCCCTGCCCTAATTATCACAAATGAAATGGAAGCTATTTTAGCATTTATGTTATTAAAATAAGAATTTATAGCACCCTGTCCCTAAACTGTTAAAGACAACCAAATCAAATAAATAATGCTTCTTTCTAAAAATAAAATAAATAAAAGTTTAAAAAAATAGCTGAGCTAGTGAAATGGCTCATTGGGTAAAAGTGACACATGCTTCAAGCCTGATACTGGAGTAAAATATCTAGCAATGAATATCGTATAAGGAAAAACTCTCACAACTGTCCTCTAGCTTCCACAAGTGCATTGTGGCATAAGCACATACATACATATATACATACATACATACATACATACATACATACATACATACATGCACTAAACAAGTAAAATTTAAAAAGCAACTAGTCAGGTTCAGTGGCACATACCTATAATCTCAGTATGAAGAGGCTCAGGAGAACCAAGAGTGTGAGGCCTACCTGAACTACAACAGTGAGTAAAACCCAACCTGTACTACCCAGAAAAAAAAAAAAACACATCTAAAAAACAAAACAAAAAACACTAACCAGCAGCACCGGGAAGGGAAGACAGGTGGAACCCTGGAGCTCCCTGGCCAAAAGTCTTGGTGATTCTGAGAGTTTTTTGAGATCCAGTCTCAAAAAACAAAGTAGAGAATCATAGGCTAAGAGAGCCAACATTGATCTCTGGCCTACACACACACACACACACACACACACACACACACACACACACACACACACGGGGGTGGGGTGCCCATACAGGTTGAACACCTGGAACTGAAAACGGGGATGTAGTGTGAAGCATAGCACAGGTGGCTCATCTTTTACAGCATGCTCTTTTGGGACCTTATTTATTTCTTACAACAGTATTTGAAATATGTACATTCTCGCAACAGCATTTTGAGATATATACATTGTTGTGTACATCTTTCAGATATAGAAACTAATTTTGTCTATCTTATTCCACAACCCAGAACAGTGTCTGGCATATAGTAGACCCACACTGAAAAGCTGTCAAACAAGAGAAAGGAAAAGCTAAAGAAATTACCTAATTCTGATAGTCACATTGTTAATGG
>BDUI01001428.1:102405-115477 GCA_002335545.1 Apodemus speciosus
AGGGGTAGAGAGGGAGCACGGGGCTTACAGAAGCAATTCATTGAACTTACATTTAATTCTGATCAAAAAATGTTTTGAATGTGTTCAGTGAAACATTCCCAGGGCTGTTTCACTGTTCCCCCATGTTTCTGATATCAGGAAAGTCTCCCTTTCTTCTTATGCCCTAAGACAACATCAATTTTGTCTATGCATTTTCTGCAAGAGGATCTAATTTTAACGTTGCTCCTAATGGATTCCACGGATTCATGAGGTGTTTGGGGTTCAGGAAACATTTCTACAAGTATCATCAAAATTCTTTTAAGACAACCCATCCACATTGACCAGGGTCAATGTGGTTATATTGTCTGGTTCCTGCAAGATATCTGAGAGAAGTGTCTTCACAGGTCCTAAATAGGCTTTGCAGACAGGCCCTGTGACTCACAGGAAGAACAAGAGCTGTAACAGCACATCAGGGTTCCCAGTGTCTAAAAGATTAAGTACTGAACACAGAAGTAATGTAAGTGAATGAGAGCCGGAAGAAGTTGGAGTCCTGTAACACTTTTGTTTAAGTTATTCAAACATTAGAAAATGAATAAACCTTTGCAGTCTTTGCAAACCAGTGCAGAGATCATGGTGGTTTTACCATTCTGAGGCTTGTCTGCCTTTCCAAATTTTCTAACATAGCTGCCCACTTTTGCTGATTAAAAATGAAAAAGTATGAGTTACCTGTGGCATCTTAAAAAGTGTAAAGACAGCTAATTGTGCTATGTCCCTAGGTTAAGCCTTGCCCTGGTGAGTACCTATATTGCCATCATCACAGATAAGTACCCAGAGTGCACTGCTTCACACCTGACTGGAACATCATTAGAGGAAAACTCTTCCTGATGGGATTTCACACACATCTGTAAGCAGAGTGTTRCACCAATAGCTTTTGCATTTTGGCTAATAAATGGATTCTTCTGGTTCCTGTTTAAACTCATTTCTCTGTTTAAAATGTGTTTATTCTTGCTTGTTGGAAGAGAGAGCTCTTCAACAAACACTTTTGTAATCATACCTCTAATCCATGGCCAACCACACTGACATAAAATGCCCATATAATGACTGCTAAAATCCATGGCAAAGGTTTGTTCATTATTCTGTCACCTGTTAATTGAACTGTTGTAAATCTTTTCATTCAAGTAATGATAAGAATCACAAGTTATTGCTGTTATTAAATAAGTTTATAATTAATAACAGTTTTCCTTGTGCTAATTATAACGTATATCTAAATAATCATATAAAGCTATGCAATATATACAAACATATAATTATGAAACTATAACATAGTTTTGTAACCTGAGATAGCTTTTAAGATAACTTAATGATAATTTCATACTCAGGGTAATTCGATGAATTAAAAGTAAAAGTCCAATGGAATAAAGAAGCCATCATTTTGGAATGCTGTGAATGAATTCAACTAAAATAACTTTATGGTTGAAAATAGAAAGGATAAAGATAACCTTAGAAGAAAAAAGCTCTATCATATTTAACTATGTTTATGGGATAATATAATGTGGCAACAAAAGTAGTATGAATTTCAACTTTCCAAGCAATGTGGCAACAATTTGAATGCTCTGAGTTGAATAGTCATGTATGAAGTATTTACTGTGAGCATGTTGACATCTGAGTGCAGTACAGTCGGCAGTAAGATGAATATAAGTGTGAGGGGAACTAGAAAACAGGATGATCCTCTAAAATACCTTTTGGGGTTTCTTTGCTGTTTGTCCTTTGAGACAGGCCCTGCAATGTATCTCCAGTTAGCTTGGAGTGCACATTATRACCTAGGGACCTCACTCACAGCAATGCTCCTGCTTCAGCCTATCAATGGTTAGTAGGACTTCAGGCATGAGCCTCCATATCCAGCTTCATTCATTGTTTAGGCTGCAGTTAAAGTTCAGGTGAGCATAAGTTCAGTCACTCATTCAGTCTAAGTTTTGAATGCCAAAGAACAAAGACCTGACCTGAAGGTCAAKACCCATTCGCATCTCTAAACTTGGTGCATTCTACACATCAGCACTAGGATGAAAGTAGCTCCCAAGTGGCTCACCGCTTAGAAGTGTCACTACATCCTGCCAACAGGCAGCTTTTACTCTTTCCAATCAATCTACAAAGATTGTGAACAAATAAGTACTATGTCAGCCAGCACAGTCTTTGGAAACAATTTTGTGGTAAAAAATTTAAAAAGAAATGGCATAGCAGAAAAAAATAGGGAAATACAAGACGTAAATCAAAGTCTGTATTTGTGTTCAACATCTAATGCCCCAAACTCAGAGCATTCCTGCACAGACACATCCCAGAGAATCCCTGTATAGAGACACAACCCAGAGCATCCCTGTATAGAGACACATCCCAGAGCATCCCTGTGTAGAGACACAAACCAGAGCAAACCCATATGGACACAACCCAGATCATCCCTGTATAGAGACACAAACCAGAGCAAACCTGTATAGAGACACCACCCAGRGCAAACCTGTATAGACACACAACCCAGAGCATCCCTGTAAACACATAACATACTTTCCTTCTACAAATGCTTTGTGCCTGGTATCACCATTTTATCCTACATGAATGAACCTTATTTAGTTTCGGGACTGAGTTTCTTAACAGTCATCTGTAGATACTACAGATACAGTGCCAAGAAGGCCCAAGATGTGCAACTTCATTGACTTAGAATAAATACTAAGCAGCACTTAGGTTGTTAATTACACACATCAATCTTTCGACTAAGAACAATCTAACATTTTAAGAAAATTTGGAGTTTAAAAATATTTTAATACATTTGGCTTCAGTGCTTATTCAGGTGAGAGTAAATGAGATATAGTCAGGGAAAAATATGCAAAAAACCATTTTCCTTTTGTAATACTTCTAAGTAACAAAGAAATTTTCTCAAGCATTTACCCTCTTTGAAGATAAGATTCCATTTGCATAAAGCGGAGGGCCTCTTCAATGTAACTTTCATTATCTTGACTCCAATGTGACTTATGTCAAGATCAAGGAAAGCAATCAGGGCAGATACACTCCAGGACACCTTAGAGGCATACATCAGCCCATCCTCTCGCTCTGGACAGCCCTGACCCACCAATGGGAACTGCGAGTCTCTGTTCTCAAACAGCAGGCCAAGTCCCATCATTGTGGCACCGACTCTCTTCCCTTAGAAGTCCCTCATTTTTGTAAGTAAATGGGATATCCACAATCAGTTATCTCATGGGCTAATGAAGGTTGGAGATAAACCAGTTTGTGACCATTTCATGCCCTCTGAACACTCCCAGGATACTAGCCCCACCGAGTCATTTATCTCATTACATTAAGAGAGAAAATTAACCCTGAAGAAAATGAGATAGCCCCTTGGGTGTTGGCTAAATGTGGTATGGGTTTTCTTGTGAGAACAGAGAGACAAAGAGAGGAGGGGAAATCATCACATTCATTAAATCATCTGTGGCAGTTAACCCTTCACCTACCACAGCCATGTTTTTCCTCTGCAGTGGCACTCTAGTTGCCAAGTGTTGGCACAAGTTTAGTCTTGTTTGCCCAACTCTTTACATGTTCTACCTGTTAATCACAGGTGTGGCTGAACAGGAAAAGACGCCTTTTGGTCTCTCTTTCCACGTGCTTGACTTACTTGCTGCTCTGCTCACTTGCAAAATACAAATGTGAAATCTATAATTTATTACAGCACTAGCAATTTAATCTGTTTTGCTTGGACCTCATGTGTGCATTTGGTTCCCGGCATTCCAGGCTGTTTTGCTTTAGTTGGCTACTAGTTTACAACCCTCAATTTCATTCTCTAAATCTGTGCTTTAAACAATTTAGCTTCACTTTGATTCTGTTTGGAAAAGTAGTTATGGGTTCCCCTCCCTGATGCACAGCAACATATGTACTGTGGTTTGCAAAGTGTCATTTTAAGGCAATTGACAAGATACAAATGACTCAGTTAGTGATTCCTTAATTTTACATCTACCATTGATTGGTATCAGAGACTGGGTTACTTCTAAGGCCTATGAAGAGAGTATTTTGAATAAAGACATTCAAGTGTTTTACAATACACATTTCTTCTCATCCCCATCCTGAATCCTGTCCACAGCACTCAGACTGCTTGCTTTGTAAGCGTCCCCTGCTGGGCGGTGCCCTAGGGTGTGCTGCAGCTGGGCCAGAAGCAGGGCTCTCTCTCATTCTTCTCTCATTCTCTCATTCTCTCATTCTCTCATTCTCTCATTCTCTCATTCTCTCATTCTCTCATTCTCTCATTCTCTCATTCTCTCATTCTCTCATTCTCTCATTCTCTCATTCTCTCATTCTCTCATTCTCTCATTCTCTCATTCTCTCATTCTCTCTCTCTCCCTCCCTCCGACTCCCTCCCTCCCTCCCTTTGCCCCCCCTCTCTCCCTCCTCCTCTCCCTCTCCTTTCCTTTCTAGTACAATGAAGAATTTTCACTTTTCTTTTGAAAAGTAAAATATGTCCCTTTTTCCTAATGTCAAATATTAGGTTGAAACAGACAGTCTCCACACATCATTTGAAATGCATTGTTTATCTTAGGACAACAAGAGTATCATATAATGGGTGTCCACTGTAAATATAATGAATAAACATCTTTAGTTTTAACAAATACTACCCAGAGCCAAATAAAGTCCTGGGAAAACCCTGCAAAGTGGGGAACAGAAATATTCCCAAAAGTTCTTTGTGCCCCTGTCCATCTAGCCTTGTTAGACACGTGTGTCAAAAATGACAGCATCTTAATTTATTCTGTTTCTTTGTGCTCCTTATTAGCTGCTATTTAAATATATTAGTGTTTATGTTATGCAAATTTTATCACAGTAAAACTGTAATAGCAAAACCATTTTAAATACGTAAAAACAACACAGTATATGATGTCATCATATGAAAAATGACATRGCGCCAGTTTTAAATATGTCTGTATTTAAAACTGAATACGATTGGTTTTAAATACAGACATAGGCTCTAATGTAGGATTTTTTTCCTCCAACAAAGTGTACAACACCAACAAAAGCATTAATTGTCACTACCCAAGCAATGTACTTTCCCCCTTAGGATAAATAAGGATACCAGGCTGGGGCTGGCCACATCACCAGCAGCTAAGAGCACTTGTTTGTAGAGAGGATCTGGGTTAGATTCCCAACACTCATAACCATGGTAACACATAACCATTTATACCCTCGTTCTGTGGGACCCAACAAGCATGCTTGTGATGCACAGGCAGGCATGAACATAAAGTAACATAAATCTAAAAATTTTAAAGGAAGATAATAATAGCCTATCAGTTCTGTATACTCTAAACACCACTATTTATATATAAAATCAGCAAACAAAATGTAACCATAGCACACTGAAAAAGGTACGTATACTAACCAGATACCCAGTAGTCCATGATAGCCCACACAGGATCTTTTCAATATTTTAAATATAACCAAAATTATTCTAAGATAAATGGGTGAGACCCAAGTCTTTTTCCCATAATCCACACAAAAGTTGAAAATATCATTTATTCTTCAATGTTGTGACCTAAAGACTAAAATGTGGTGAAATCAAAGCTTATTATTGATGGTCTAGATCAGTGTTTAAAAATTGTGTTTCACAAAAGAATAACATTTAAAACAGTTCCTCATTGKTTTATTTTATTTTTATTTTTGTTACTACGTCAAACCATGCCTAAGAACTTACTAGAATGCACTGCATGTCTCTACGACAGCCGTTTTCAACCTGTGGGTTGCAACTTCTTTTTTTCCACAGGGGTCTCCTGAGACCAGCTAAAACACAGCTATTTCCATTATGATTCACAAGAGTGGCAAAATTACAGTTATGTAATAGCAACACAATAATTTTATGGTTTGGGATCTCTACAACATGGGGAACTGTATTAAAGAGCATTAGGAAGGTTGAGAACCGCTGTTCTGTAAGATTCCCATATAGCAGTTTCCAAAACTCATCAGACCAGAGAACTTCCCTCTGATGTCTCAAAACCCAGCTTGGAAAATTCATTCTTAATTTATCCACACWCTTTCCTCATCGGCTTAGGGATAACCCACTCCTTTCCAATGTGCAGTGAACCAACTGAGCACTAACTCTGCACAAAGACCAAATAGGCCTTCTGTTCTTACTCTCCCTCACTATGACCCCCGAAGACAAGTGTTATTAACCCGTGTCATCAGTGAAGAGCTCCTGTCTCTGCTTAAGGGAAAGAAAGGACAAATGATGTAGCCAAGACAGGCCCCAAACAGGCATGCTCACTGCCATGTCTGTACACTGTCTGATGCTATGCCATCTGAACTGCTCACTTGGTGGCAGTCTTTGGTGGCTCTTCCATTATGTTGAACTCACATGATTGAATCGAGGTCAGCATGGTGTCCTTTGCAATGGCCAGACTGATGGTTTGACCTTCGACTCACTGTCTATTAGGAAACTTGAATTCTATATAATGTGGAAAAGTTCACCTTGATGCTAGCTTTATTTATAATTCTATTCACACTAAAGCTCATCCTTTAAAACACAGAGGCTGGTATTGAGAATGCACAAACCTTAGCACAATATGACAAAAGTCTTCTAGTCTACAGTACTAAAATAAATACAAGATAAATAGGGGTGACAGAGTTGCTCACAAACTAGCAGAAAAGATAAGTTTCGGCAAAATATATTTAAATGTATGCATCAGCAGTTAGCATGTATTAGACATATTAAACATTTATTACTAGGAGGGTTTTCTGTTTTGTTTTTGTTTTTTGTTTTTTTTTTTTTKTTKTTGTTGTTGTTTTTCGAGACAGGGTTTCTCTGTGTAGCCCTGGCTSTCCTGGAACTCACTTTGTAGACCAGGCTGGCCTCAAACTCAGAAATCTGCCTGYCTCTGCCTCCCAMGTTTAAATGTGTGTGCCGCCACCGTCCAGTGGGGGTTTTCTTACTGCTCTTTGGAAATAATAGGAAGTCTGTTGCTTKTGAGACAGGGTTTTTCTGCATAGTCCTGGCTGGTCTCTCATTGTGATCCTTCTCTTGGATCTCAAGAGTGAGTGTGTGCTACACTTAGCTCCAGAGAATGAGATCTGAGGTACTAACTGACCTCAGTGGTTTTTTCATACTTTCTGTTTCCTAACTATTCTGTTTCCCTTTCCACTATTAGTAATCATATAGGTTATTGTCACAGCTACAAAAGATCATCTGTATGTGAGAAAGTAATTGTGGTCAAATGAAAATTGTCATCGTTTCAAGTCTTTATGTGATAGGAGAATGTCATGGTAATAATTGAGRTGTAAACATGCATGAAGCAAAGATGTGAGGATACGGTGAGGTGACTCTCCTTGTAATTTCTGGTGGTAAGCCAGAGCCTCATGATATGAGATCACACAGAAGAGTGCCTTCATCTCTGAGTGTATAGGCCCAATTCCTTAAGCACAGGAAGGGAGYCYGTTAATCAGACTGTAGCTATCTGGCAATAAGATGCAAGGCACACAGCCGACATGTTTTAGCTACACACTATCCATTTAGTTTGCAAAGTTATTTACTTTATTCCCTTGGTTTAGYTCTTAAGGGTGTTTTTACTTGAACAATTTGAGTTTTTCCTCTTCTTTTGGGAGATTCTAGTACACCTCTCATCTCTCTAGAAATAAATAAATAAAATGCCCTTTTTATTTAAAAAGTAGCGAATCAGAAATTTGACACTGGTGGAAATAGACAGAGGGTCCCTCAGCTTATTGTCAGAAAGCAGCGACAAAACACCAACAGCTCTGAGTCAGGGATACTAACAGTGAAGAAATACCTGAAACAAATAGTCCCATAAAGATGGATCAGATAAAATGTCTTGTTCCCTCTCCATATTTTCAGCCCCAATCTGCAAAGCAGACTCAAAGCTCTCCAGGTTCTGTACAAARTGAGAATAGAATCCTTTAACCCCCCTATCATGCAATCTRCATAGAGTCGAGGGGACCATTCAAGGCTTTTTTATTTTTTGAACAGATTSCTCAAGCTTCTTGATATGATTGCCAGAAACTTCATGGAGTTATTCAAAGGTATTTTAAAAYACTCCACTTTTCATCCAGCTTTTGGAAATATGGGGCACAGTAAAATGGCCCTTGGTTATGATCTGATAAACGGCCCTTTGCAGCAAAGGTTCAGAAACAGGCAGAAATGTACTGTGTGTTTAAAATTGGACCATCAGCCATGATGCCAATTGTTCAGTCCCCACATCCTTGCCTTCCTCAAGGATCCTCAGATTGCCACCCCACCACTGATTGGAATTACTAAGTTTTAATTCAAGGTATAAAACTACCCACGGAAACACGTTTGTTTAGTCATCATGATAATAACTATTTCCTCTTTACTTGATGTGTGTAAGAACATAAGTTCTTTTTTAATTTAGTTTGGACACTTTGAATTATTTCCTCTTTCCAGATACAGTTGACAAGTATATCTGAAGTGATCATTTTAAGCCCTGGAGAGCCACAGAAAAGAAACACACTACCACATCTAATAAGACCAATAGGAAACTGGGCAGTCCTGGTCCAAATGACCATATAATTAACTTGAGCCATAAACTTGCTATGTGGAGCCATAGGCCTCACTGCACAAACTGGTGAGAAACAGCCATGGGCTAACAGGAATGTATTCCTGCTGGAGTCTGTAGGCTTGCCCTCTGTCCATGAAGAGAATGCCCTTGGTCTAGATAAGTCTTTGCCCATTTCTGAAACATCCCTAATAATCTGCAGTAAGATCCTTAGCAGCAGGTACCACTCATATCTCTGCANCTTATTGTCAGAAAGCAGCGACAAAACACCAACAGCTCTGAGTCAGGGATACTAACAGTGAAGAAATACCTGAAACAAATAGTCCCATAAAGATGGATCAGATAAAATGTCTTGTTCCCTCTCCATATTTTCAGCCCCAATCTGCAAAGCAGACTCAAAGCTCTCCAGGTTCTGTACAAARTGAGAATAGAATCCTTTAACCCCCCTATCATGCAATCTRCATAGAGTCGAGGGGACCATTCAAGGCTTTTTTATTTTTTGAACAGATTSCTCAAGCTTCTTGATATGATTGCCAGAAACTTCATGGAGTTATTCAAAGGTATTTTAAAAYACTCCACTTTTCATCCAGCTTTTGGAAATATGGGGCACAGTAAAATGGCCCTTGGTTATGATCTGATAAACGGCCCTTTGCAGCAAAGGTTCAGAAACAGGCAGAAATGTACTGTGTGTTTAAAATTGGACCATCAGCCATGATGCCAATTGTTCAGTCCCCACATCCTTGCCTTCCTCAAGGATCCTCAGATTGCCACCCCACCACTGATTGGAATTACTAAGTTTTAATTCAAGGTATAAAACTACCCACGGAAACACGTTTGTTTAGTCATCATGATAATAACTATTTCCTCTTTACTTGATGTGTGTAAGAACATAAGTTCTTTTTTAATTTAGTTTGGACACTTTGAATTATTTCCTCTTTCCAGATACAGTTGACAAGTATATCTGAAGTGATCATTTTAAGCCCTGGAGAGCCACAGAAAAGAAACACACTACCACATCTAATAAGACCAATAGGAAACTGGGCAGTCCTGGTCCAAATGACCATATAATTAACTTGAGCCATAAACTTGCTATGTGGAGCCATAGGCCTCACTGCCCAAACTGGTGAGAAACAGCCATGGGCTAACAGGAATGTATTCCTGCTGGAGTCTGCAGGCTTGCCCTCTGTCCATGAAGAGAATGCCCTTGGTCTAGATAAGTCTTTGCCCATTTCTGAAACATCCCTAATAATCTGCAGTAAGATCCTTAGCAGCAGGTACCACTCATATCTCTGCATTGCTAATTTTTCATAGTTTAGTGAAGAGCTAATGACATTTCTGAGTTTCTCAAAATATAACAGTGGTCAGAGTCGTGAATTCTCTGTCATGTCCCGGTATATAGACTCATCTTCAATCTCACAGTGGCATAGCACTGAGAGAGAAAACTATATTCCTGAGGATCTCATTACAACTTTCAGAAGCTAAACTTTCCAAAAATCCAAATGGTTTGATGCCTCCTTACTGAACTCTGATAATAAATTTTATTTTTGTTTATAAGTTAGAGTTATCAATGGAAATCTTTCAAGAACTGCCTTTTAATGTTGCTGCACCCATTTAATTAGTTTCAACTTATGTGAGGAATGCAAATTCAGATGCACCAAATCTAAGTCACTTTTAAGCAGGGTAAAGTTTAAGCTTCCGTTCAGCTAAACTGCTGTTCCCTCTTTTCCCTGGATGGGTGATGTTTTAATCTGTGTCACTGGGAAATGATTTGTGTTGGTAGCTAACGACAGCCCAAGTGTCTCACAAAGGGTATTTACTTGTCGTAACCCTTCTTGGCCACCATTAGGGTCCTTGTCATTTTGACTTCCTTTCAGCCAGTGACCTCTGCCCTGCTCCAATTTAAAGATAAACTAAAAGGCATTTCCCGTGAATTCRTGCTTCTGCTAGTTTTTCAAGGAAGAAGTAGGATGTAGTTGTCAAGCCAATTATAGCCTCTCTGAAAGGATCTATGTGTTAAATAATTGCATATTGAAGAAGCAGGTTTAGGAAGAAATAAACAGGAATGGTTGGTRTGCCAACTCTAAGCAAATCCAGAATCCTGTATTGAAATAAGGATTGGGACAAGATTATAGATAATAAACCAGGACAATTGCTTTTCACAAGCAATTGTTGTTGTTTTTTTTATAAACCAGCAATATATGGTGATATGTGACAATATTCCTAAAATGTTTTATTTAAAAGTGTGACTAGAATTGGGGTCAAGAAACAGATTTTATAATATTCATAAAATTTGAGTGAAAAAATATATAAAAAGATCATTCATTATTTCCCATTTCACAGAGACCTTCTCTATGATGTCACTCAAAGAGATGAGGAGAGACAGACTCACAGATAATACTATTGTCCCGGCATCTTTTTCTTGTGTCCAAGAATATGATGTCCTGATGTCCATGGTGCTGCTTTGCCCTCCTATATTTATTCCTCTTTCTGATAACTAAGAAGATTAGTAATGGAGTAATACCAAACTGATTAATAGAAAAATTAGCCTCAGTTTTTCAATTGTTTACATCTCAAAGATGCTGCTTAGTTTCCAAGGTTTAGGTTGTTTATAAAATGAAATCTGATAGCCAGCTCATTTCTGTCCATATCACATTATGAAACATGATGAAACTAGATGGGCATCCAGGAATTCTTTATGCAGGATAATGTGCATATTGCATTAGGTGAAATCTGAGATAGTCTTCATTAGAAGAAACATCATTTCAAAATAGAGCAGGGATGGGCTTTCTCTCACAAGAAAGAATAAAACTTTGCTTTTAAATAGTTGTGAAACTCTGAAGACATGTAGTGTTTCCTTTGCCTTCCCTTTCTGAATTATGCTTCAGTTTGAATCAGGCTATCAAGGTCATGAATTAAGTTTCAGGAGATAAAGGTCACCACACCCTTTATATATCTTGTATATATCAAAAAATTATATCATAGTGAATATTAAAGTTTCCTAAATGCTGACTGTGCTACAAAAATAATTGATGTATTTATTATTTATCAAAGTGGAGAGATTACAGAAGAATATAAAGACTATGAAATATGCCACTATTTTGTCATTTTGAATTGCATATATGTCACCTAATCCATGATAGATTTGTCCACCTATGAAAGGCCTACAATGGCACTGAGCATAACTTGAGTCACTCTTAAGTTAATGTGTAACTTTAGAAGCAAATATATGTGAAGGAAACGAAGCTGGTCAGTGAACAGCACAGGTTTACCAAGGCAGAATCTCCTGAAGCGGCTGTAGGACACTATGTCTAATGTGGACATAGAAACTAATGTGGTTTTAGAAACTGCATTAGCAAATCTCATTTAAAACTTGTAATGACACTGAAAAGTGTATCACTTATTAACTGTTAATATTTACATGAACTTGTAGGACTTCCAGAAATTCAATTTTTAAGAGTTGTAAGAAATTGTCTTTTATTATATATTCTTTTAGTAGTATAGATAACTACTCATGTGACTACCCACTATTAGATTATAAGCCATTACAGCCAAGTATAACAATACTTAGTATTCAAAATAATGCCCTGCCCATTGAAGATGCATGATCAGCAATTAAAACTGATTTGTATGAACTTAGCAAAATGATTTTATGAGACTGAACATAAAAAAGATTCCCAAACATTATTTTAATAACTGATCCAGCATTACTGTGAACAGAAGAGAGAAATTTTGGTAAAGTTATGAATATTTAAAAGTCCAGGTAGGTAACAATACACAAAATGCACAACATTTATATTGARTTATGTGCTTAACATTGTACTTATTTTATATACTAAGAGATGAAAGTGATGATTATATATTTAGATTCAATTTTTAACATATAACAAAGTCTGCATCAAGTATGAAAACAAGCGCTCAGGAGTTGGGAATTCCCTAAGTGATACTTTTCAGTCATTTTAATGGCCACAAGATGCATGGCCTGTGAACCAGAGTCAAAGAGAATGATTAAAGATGCCAAGGAATGTAATTAACACAAGAAAAGGGCAGGGCCACTGTTGGGAGGCTATTTCTACAAGAGCTAGTACACACTTATCATAGTCACTGGGGACAGTAAGAGATACTTGACTGAAAGATTTGAAGTCGATGGGCTTGTATTCTGAATTCGTATCCAACAGCCATGAATCTGAGACTTCTGCCATCAAAGGGAACTGGCAGGGAGACCTCAGTCACTCTCACAACCTCTCTTGGCTTTGGTTGTGGTGAAGACRCCATCTCTGCCATTGATCAGTGGGTGAATCTATACAATGGCAGAAGTCTCTGGAACTGGTCACCTAGAACTCTCCTTTCTTTTGAGATCCATAAGTTACTTGGCACTGTGTTTCTCGATTAACTCTCAACAAACACTTTCTTTTACTGTGGTTTGTTTTCTTCAAATATTGAACGTGTCTGCCATTAATAATTTTTTTCATTCTGTTCTATTTTTGGTAGTGCTCTTTGTAAAAATTTAAATGCTGGCACATGCTGACTATTTTTAACATACATTTTATGAC
>BDUI01001430.1:86883-100842 GCA_002335545.1 Apodemus speciosus
TTCAGATGTCTGCTGTATCAGGGAGTTGACTGAACAAGTGTGGCAGAGGCAAGTGCATAGATGTCTGATACACTAGGAGGGTGTGTGAGCTCAAGCAGTTGTATATAGGGCTGTGTGTGTGTGTGTGTGTGTGTGTGTGTGTGTGTGTGTGTGTGTGTGTGTTTGCAGGCATAATACTGAACTGGGAGGTACCTGACTTTCAAAAGTAGATATGGTTGTTTGGTCCCAGGAGAGATTTGATTTTTGAGTCTAAGGCTGCCTGATGGCATTATTATTTTTTTTAATCAAGATAAAACATAAATAAATGTTTGATATGACCAAACTGATTGTTCAGTGTTAGCTCAGCATGGTAGAGTGCTACACAGTCACTCAAAACATGGAGCTGTTTGCTAATATTAGATCTGAGATATGGCCACCAGCTGGGAAAGAATGAGAGTCTGGAAGGACAGACTAATAAAGAGAAAGGAGACCGTAGTACCAAAGGATGAAATATTTATTTAAATCTATTCTTGATACATCAAAAGCCGAGTGCATTTATGATAAAGGATTCAGGGAAGAAGTTCTCTTTCCAGGTTCACCACTGTGGTTACCAGGCTGCCATGTCTTCTGTTATCATAATCCAGGTGTCATGACTGTGATAATTTGCAATTAGAAAAATGCTCTCAGAGTGGGAACTTTAAAATGAGGAGAGAATATGAGAATCCAGAATTTTCATACTGTAAAGTTGTTATTTTATCAACATCCTGGAAACACTTTATTCCACTTACAATCTTTTGGCTACACAATGCTAAAGGGAAATGTATTCATCCGCATGCAAAGCAATATAGCTTCAGGATATAGCTCTTAAATGTATATCCCAAGTGACTGGCAAGAGATGTTGTGAAGATGGTTGTGAATGGTGAAATACCTATTTCCTATGAGGAAAAAGAAAACAAATTGTTCAGAATAAATATAGTACCCAGATGCTATAACTAATTTATTCAGAAGACATTTCAATATCATTTAATAAAAAATTGCTTATCCATCTCTTTATTAGGAAATTCCTCAGTACTTTTACTTGAACTCGTTTTCATTTAAGGATGATATGTTAAAAATCTTTCAAAACATGTATTTGTAAATAATTATAAAAAATAAGAATTATCAATAAATTACATTTTAACTTGATTTTTTTTATTCCTGTCCCTTTCTCTTTTCTGTTTGTTTTGTTTTGTTGTATTTTAATGCTGAAGACTTCATTCGGGGACCCTACATGTACATGCTAAGCAAGTGCTAGACCACTAAGGTGCATCCAGGCACACAGCTTTGCTTCTAAATTGAGTAAGTAATGCCACATATAATGACATTTTATGGGTGGGTAAAATTACAGCAATTTTAATGTGACATTAATATGTAATGACTTAATTCTCCATATTTCATTCATAATGATTTTGCTAGTAACTTGGTCTATCATAGACATCCAGTGAATGCTTTGTGAGTAGCTAAGTGGATAGAAACTTCCATAGAAACGTTAAATATGATTGTATATTCTTATGTAACTTAAGACATTCATCATATGTATCACATAAGACTTATCCACACACAGAAACAGCTAATGGCTGCATAATCTACATTTATGAATGTTTTAATAGATTTCAAAATTAACTAGAAAGCTCTTACTTGTCAGTGATCTTGGTTTGAATCAGCCAGTTGATGAAGTCCCTGGTGGCAAGATTATCAAGAATCGTGTTCATCTCATCAGAGAAGGAGCCGTCCGCGTGTCTGCGGCCGAGTTCCTCGGCAATGGCGACTTCTTCTGGGAAGCTAAGAGAAGAAGAGTTGGAGTCAGTGTTTCTCTTAAATAAATTCTTGTGAACTGCTGATCATTGGTGATGTGGATGGGAGTTGTAGAGAATAACATTTTGGGGGGCTTCACTGAAACCTTTTAAACAAGCCCATTCAAGGTGGAGACCATTAAAAGCCAGAAGGTTCTGAATCTCTACCCTGAAACGAAGCTCTTATAGCTTCGCCTTTTTGAGTAACCCGCGTTGCCTTYAAGATTCTAGTTAGTTGACAACTCGTACCATATTATTTAAACTATTAGTTTTTCTGAAACTCAACRCAAATACATCATGCTCTGGAAAGTCAGTGAACTGTGAAAGCAGCCTTGCAAAATTCAGCAGTAAGGGATTAAAATTCCAGTTATCTTTTTCCTCCCACCTATTCTCTACAGAGGAATTCTGGGTATTTGCTACACACCACAGATACCCATGGAGTCACACCATTGGTTTTGTAGGCATGACAGGTAGCGCTTACAAGTCAGCTACAGAGTATAGGGTTTGACGGGTAGTGTTTACAAGTCAGTTTTCATACTAGTTCCCCCTCATTTCAGTCAAAATCAGAGTTGAACATACATTTTCTTCCACTTCATTTCAAATGCAAATCAAAATGGTCACAAGAAAATGAGATGGTTTGGGAGTAATGTGTGATTAAGATCCAAGCAAGCAACTAAGAAACTGGTTCTCCTTCTCACCAACCTTGTGTGGCTCTCTCTGTGGTGGTTGAGTACATGGTTAGATGCGGATAATGTCGTTGTGTGTTTGAACTTTTATTAACACATGAATACAAGTTAGACAAATACGTAACATCAAGTCAGACTGTTACCATTTCATTAAATATTGAAAACTATTTTTAAGTTTCAGTACAGTTTTTCCCATAGGAAAAACTTTTTTCCTTTTTTCTT
This sequence comes from Apodemus speciosus, assembly GCA_002335545.1. NCBI lineage: Eukaryota > Metazoa > Chordata > Mammalia > Rodentia > Muridae > Apodemus > Apodemus speciosus. Next base: position 89,603 of record BDUI01001430.1, read on the forward strand.
CTTTTTTTTTTTTTTCACCATCAGATAACCAACCAGAGACTTACTCTCGCCTTCCTCTGCCTTTCACCAGCCAAGCGATGAATTCCTTTGCGGCCTGACCCTCCAAGTAAGAACTCACATCACTGGTAAAGGTCCCTTCAGCATGCCTCTCGAATTCATCATGACGTTTGGCGAGGTTGTTCCTGAAAGAAATTGTGCGAGCTGAATCGACGCTTTGTGTTTTTGCCAATGTGTTTTGCCCTGATAAGCGGTGGGAACCTTAGGCTCAGGACTTGAAAGGCAAGAGGGCTGAGGAGTTTGGGAGGCGAGAGTGGTTATAAAATTATTTTGAAGTTCCATTAATGATCTGGATTGAAACTTTGTGGGAAAAGGCTAACGACATTTGAAGGTGTCGCTAAAGCATCCTTTCCTTTCCCAGGGGCCATTTCCACCTCCTCTGCTTCCTCACGAGGTTATTAAAGCTTCATTCTCGCGTTATCTCAGGACAGGAGGGCTGCTCACTCTGCCACGTTGATCACAGTTAGAGTAGGAACTTGTCATTAAATGAACATCCAGCCAGAGCCAGTTAACTGATTCAAGGAAAGCAAAGGACTGTCATGAATTATTATGAGAAGAACCATATGATAACGAATTAAAGAAAGTAAATGCTCCAGTAAAGAAGCACAGTGGGCTTTTATCAGCAGCGAGCGTGTGCGAAAAACCCAGAGGCGACAGAACCCGCAGCCTGCGGTCCTGTGCTGTACATCGCCCTTTTGGAAGGTCCCGCAGCCTGCGGTCCTGTGCTGTACATCGCCCTTTTGGAAGGTTCATCCTAAACAGACAACAAATAGCGGAGGTTATGGGTCGGTCACCTTGTGTTCGTTTGCCCACATTGTATTCTTTCCACTCTAGGAAATCAGAACAATTGTTTTCGAGTCTATAAATTTGTGTTTCCTCACAGTTCAGGTGCCTTATCTATAACTCACTGGCAGGGACGCTGTCCCCCCTCAGGTCTGCTCTGACCGCTATGACTACTCTCCAAGGATATATATGTGTGCCCTGTCTCCTTGTCTCATTCCCTCTTCCTACCCTTTTCGTGCCACCCAGACACATCTATGTCCTTTTCCTGATTTTTTAGATTTCCTCAGCTACTTGGTATGCATAACTCCCTTTCCCATATGGGCTGTCCTCCAAAGAAATTGTGAAATTCCACCATCTCTGTGAAACTCTTGTGGATAATTTCCTCCAGTAGCCTAGAAGTAGCAAAGCCCCCAACACGCCTCAAACAAAATCCAACATTAAAATGTATGCCTTATGATGGGTTTGTGGTCCTGTTTGCCGCCTTCTCTCTCTATGCTCTGCAGCTAGCAGGGCTGTGATTTTAAAGGCACTTCTTGGATTTTATTTTACAAGAGAATGGATGCATCTGCTTTTCATACTTTACCCATGATCAACACAGCTAGGGTGTAATCCTAATGGGATCACAGTCGTTGACTTGAACCCCCTCAATCGCGTGTTGTGAATTTGCTCTAACTTTTTGAAAGACTTACATTCTCAACCTAGCCGGTCCCAAAAACTCAGTTTCCAGTTTTGAAAATTACTAAGAATACTGCTGTTTAAAATAATAAAAAGTCCTTGTCACAGCTGTGTGTGGATAAGGAATTCGATAGCGCTGAGACAAGGGATATCATGCCCAACCTCGGAAACATCCAGYGTGAATAAGCCTGTTTGGTTAGCGTGATAACCTAGGGGAGTCGGGAGAATTTCTCAATATGCATTTGGCTACAGMAACTTGAGACTCTTACCGGTTCCTCTTGGTGCTCATCAACCACTGCACAAAATCTTGGGCACGGCGRGAGTCCAGGTATTTGCTGTAGTCGCTGGTGAATGTGCCCTGTGAATGGCGTTTGTCTTCATTCATCTGATCAGGGTCCTCGCGCGGTTCTGTCTGGGAAGCTGAGAATGATCTGTGAGCGGCAGTGATTAAGAAGCATTAGTAATACTGCCGGAGCAGGTGCTCCAAGGGCAAGCACTCCATGAGCACACACTTTATAATTAGGCTTATTGAGAAGATTCCTCACTACAAAATGGAAGGCCCCGTGCAGTAGTGAGCCTGCTGTTTCTGCAGACGCCTCGCAGTGGTTCTCAATCTTTCTAATGCTGTGACCCTTAAATATTGTTTCTCGTGTTATGGTGACTCCTAACCATAATGTCATTTCATTGCTATTTCATAACTGTAAAATTTTGCTACCGTCATGAATCATAACACAAATACCTGATACATGACCCCCTCAAGGGGTCATGAAGCACAGGTTGGGAACCAATGCTCGAAGGCCCTGACCTGCTCATGTTGGACTAGCTTTAGTGTATTTAGCAACAGGTTTCTCAAACGTTTTCTGAAACAGGATGAAAGAAATCTTTTCAAGTAATTAATCTACTCATGATTATGCTAATATGACAGAGAACAGTGACTTGAATATTTTAAAAACTTTAAGAATCCCAAATCACTTGTTTGGGCAGCAGATCTATGCCCCCAAATTTGTCTTGCACATACTAATGTAAAAAAAAAAACAAAAAAACGCTCAATTACTTAGCTATACAGTAGCTAAAGATTGGAGAAAGGGACAGAAAACACCATCTGCTAATTTGAAAATTCCTGGTGGATATTCCTATGTAACTGGTTGGCATGATAAATATACAGGGATATCAATGTAATAACCACAAATGGTATACTATTTTACTTGTCAAGTTAAAATTATTAAGCAGTAGAGAGGATAAAGCATTTCTCTACTGCTCATGGGAAGAGAGATGAACTCCCGCAGCTTTTCTGAAGGGCAAATCAGCAAGGTCTTTTGTAYTAATTCTGGTTTAAACACACTCATACCCTTTGACACAATAATGCCATTGCTGGAAATCTACCCCATTAAGAAATGCAAGGCAAAATGGATATGGACAACCTCCTACCTATAGTAGTAGCACTCTTTCYGGGTAAATGTTGAGACTTCTTTAAAATGCCCAGAAGAAGAGGAATATGGAAATAAATATTGTATATGATGTGAAAAGCACATAACTCTTACAAATCAGATATGTAACGAGTATCATAATAAAAGAGAAAGTTAATGATATAACTTCAAGAGAAAAATATATGTCATGGCAACAGAAGCTCAGAGATACTTGTATTATAGTTTATACAGGTAGTGAGGAGGGGCTAGGYGGGGAGGGGGAGGCAAACTGATATAATGCTATTGAATGCTATTTCAATTAAAAACTTATTTAAAAATCTTCCAAACTCAGGAAAGTAACATGCTACTTTTATATATTTTGGATTATTTTCTTTGGACAGTAGATATTTGAACACTTAAAAATGTTGCATACTTTTTTAACATCTTAAATATATATGATTTTTGTAAATAACAAAGAATACTGATRTTTTTAAAGGCATRCAAAGGAACTGGAGTTGAAATAGTGAAAACAAAGTACTGAAGATTATCATCTGAAGCATTCGAAGGACTATAGTTTCCCATTGTCATGCTTCTAAGCCTAGACACCCCATTCTTGGTGCATTTGTACCCTGATTTGTATCCCAGAACATCCCACCTTTGTCACCACTGTGTTTTCAATATTTCAAACTATGCAGGGACGGTATCGCTCCAAAACACGGGGACCCTAATCACCAATCACGGTCCTCTCTGAGTACCTGGGGGTCTCCTCCGTGTCTTGAAGGGCGTGCTGCCAGCTGCCTCGTGCCAGCATTATGAGCAGTCCAGCCACAATGTAAACGGTCTTCATTTTCTCTTCTGCCTGATGGAACACAGAGTGGGGGTGGGTAGGAGGATGATGGGGGAGCAGGGAATCCAAATGAGCTCAATTTTGACCAAGTTAATATTATACACAGTCAAAAGTTACCCTGTCTATTTTATCCTGCTTACGGTTCCAATGCCACGTTAAATTCAAATAGAATATATGCCTCCCCCCCCCCACACAAATTTTGATAAGGAAAAAAATAACACAAAGGATCTGTTCTACTATTAGGCTTTTCATTAATGTAGGACACTTCTGTTAATGTTTAGAAGGCTCATTTCCAGACTTGAAATAAAAGTGTCCACAATAAACATTTAAAATACCCTCTGTGGATGATATGCTGCATATGGTTAGCCTGAGTGGCACCTTATCCATAACAGCACCCCTTCACTATCAGTCTGGCTTTCAATTAATCGTCCTTCACTTCCAAGCATTTACATTATACTGCATTTCAACCATCTTAAAGCCGCCTCGGGCTACAAGTTGGCATACCAGCTGTCGGTTCAGATGTATTATTCATTTATATTTTAAATAGTGCAACTTGGTCTAGACTTTGTAATTATAAAGCGGCCAACAGATTTGAGGTATTTTAGGGTGCTTTGACCTGTTCTAAATTAAAGGAAAAAAATCATTTTAAAGACAAGCAATTTGCAATAAGAACTAATGCTCCTGGCAATTTGAACAATCACAACTAAGAAATTAAAGATTAGTATCCTAGGGAAAATTAGTGCTTGCTTTTAAAGTCCCAAAGTCCTTTGGCTGTCTGGCAATTGTACTCAGTCTAGGAAATGGCATTTCCTACTAATGGCACTGTAGGTCTATCTGCAGCATACACCTGGTTTCTTATCTGTTTGTCAAAAAGAGATACCCTGTGAGACCATAAGTTACCAGGGGTGTGGAGAAAAGGATGTGTGWCTCCATGAACGTGGGCCAGGATGCCTCTAAARAGTGAGCTCTTCTTCTGTTTTCTGAATTGAAACCTTGAGTCCACAATGTGTTACAGGCTTCTCTCTGCAACCTTCCAACTCTAATGTTTTAKTTTTGAGAAATGGGAATTTCAGCCCAAGCTTCATTATATTTCTCCATAAATAAATGAAATGAGTATTTTTAGCAAATGACATTTGGTTTGGAATAAGGATTTTATAAATATTATTATTTTTAAAACATCAATCTTTTCTTTAACATCTCAGCCATATTTACTATCTGTCTTTGGCAGTGAAATAGACTGTCATACCTGGAGTGGTTAGCTTTCTGAAATAACAAATACTTATTGATGAGCTGGCCAATCAGACAAAACAGCATAATAGAAATTATGATTTCATCCTTCTTGATTATCAACATTAAATGACTACTTTGATGTCTTYGATTGTACCTGGTAATGTGTGATTATAATATTGAAGARTTAAAGCAAACATTTCCTTTTAGGACCATAATGCTATTCAAAAGCCTCTTGCAAAAGACTGAACAATGCCAAATCAGTCCTAAATAAAGCCTTCAACCTGAAGTCCGTGAAGGTTCTGAGATGGTCCTGGCCATGTYTATAAAGGGTAGACTTTGARCAGACAGTACTGTGAGAACATATGGCTTCTAATGCAACCTCCTGATATAACTCACTTTCCTTCATCCACTTTTTGAAAGTCAAGAAACTTCTGAGAAATAAAATAATTAAACCATGGCTTTAATACTATTGTTGAGAATTAAATATATTATTTTAGCACCAACATTGTATCTAGTAAGGAATTTACAGTTACTTCTCTCCTCTTTTAGCTAGTGTAAAGAAAGAGAATGGTAATTTTGAAAAAAAAAACACAAAGAAAAATACCACAACTTTCCAATCAAAATTAAAATTAGACTGTAGCACAGTACTACTCTCTGTTTGGAAAGTCTTAGAAAAAGAATCTTAGATTTAGGAAAGAAGAGATTATTGTATTTTCCTAAGATATATTTGTGTTGTAGGATACATAAACACTTTCTACTTCCTTATCTCCTTTAATAATGAGTCCCTAGACAAGTGGTTCTCAACCTTCCTAATGCTGTGACCCTTTAATACAGTCCCACATGTTGTGGTGACTCCAACCATAAMGTWWTTTTCACTGCTACTTCATAACTAATTTTGCTACTGTTAGGAATCATAATGTAACTGTCTAATATGCAGTGCCTATGAAGGGGTTGTTTGACCCCCAGAGGGGTCATGACCCACAGATTAAGAAATAACTGCCCTAGAATTTATTGAAATGCACTATGCTTTATTGTTGATTCTGTTGCTGGCATTTGTGAATTGGGGCTTTTTTCTTTATGAAGTTAAGAAGGTACTTCAGAAAATCTCTTCTTCCTAAAGAGATGTACAAAATTCCATTCCAGATGTAGCTACTTTAGATTTTATTTACAAGTATTAGTCCTCAATATATGGTAAATAGCTGTTATTCTATAACTCATATGAAGAAATTCCCAGTTATTGAGGATGCTTATTTTCCGCCCAAAGATGTTAGCTTTAATTTACAAAGGGTCGATATATAGGCCTTGATACTTTGAAACATTTATTAAAAATCTGGATATTTGAAAGATGGTAATGAATATCTTCTTCTAGAAAACAAGAGCTTTTTTAAAAAAGCTTTTAATTCACAATGAAAGCTGTTGTTAGAGTCTTGGTAATGGACACATTTTCTTGTGAAATTAAAAAGCTCCTTCTGCTCAAAGTAGTATACGCATCTTTCAAGTCAAAGCCAAAATATTTATTTTTCAGAGTATTTACTTATTTGAACATACTGTTCACATTGTAACAAATGTACTGGTCTAAATCTTTGTTTTTCTTTCTACATTATAAGTGCATTATATTATTTCTCTAAGTAATTTGCGAATTCATTACAACAAAGTAGGCATAAATCTGGTCAATAATGCTTTGATCTAAACTGTGTTCTCCATAGTCTTATCAATAAGGTAAAAGATGAAAAAATGACATTTTAATTCACAGTACTTAAACATTATTCACTGCCCAATGTCCTCCATACAGCCCCCGCCGCCGCACAGTGTGCCTCTTACCTTGTGAGACTGAGTTGCGAACAGGTGTAGTGTAGACAGAGAGAGCTCCCTTGGGAACTTTGAGTGTGTTMKGTGCCCAAGCTCTGCCCTTCTGCACCGGGGTGCTGTGCTTTTATATACTCTCCAGGCTGTTTAGCCTTGCAGATATTACACTGTCAATATAAATTTCTCATCTGTAAATAATGGGGTGTTGTTCAAATGAGTTCACTCGCCCACTCACTCTGCTCATCTGCTTTTTACGCTGAGCTGATACCGGGTTGAGACCTCAGAGGCCCGGAAACATTTTATTTACTCTTGCGCCTTTCTGTTTGGGAATGGAAAGAGCAGTTTGGAAATCTACCCTTCAATCTCAGTCAGGCGTGAAAAACTGCTAAAGTTCTCTGAAGTGAATTTTGACGTCAAACGAGCCTCATCTCATTTGAGGGTCTTGTCCAGTGATTTGCTATTTGGCCATCCTGAGTTCCTGAATAACTAACTGATAGATCATTCATCTAGGCAAACAAATCACTCACCCAGTAAACACATATCAATAACTCACTCATCCACATTGTATGGGATAAATTTGTATTCTCTTTGTGGGGAGATTTTAAATGCCAATTAAAATGTAATGTGCACCATGTTAATTAGACACAGAAGGCAAAGATGAGAATCCCCAGCATCATTGATGCTAATAGCAAAGGGTCTATTATTTCTTTTTCATCTTGCAAAAATGTTTTAAATCTAATTTTACTGAGAAGGGCTCGGGCTGTGTTAGAATACAATGAAAGATASAGGAGGCAAACTATTGAGATGAGATGTGTGCTGATACTTTCTGTAACTTCCAGCATACATATAGGTCCTTACTAATTTTAGTATGTAGCAGACACAATTCTAGCCATTTCGACAGAAGGAAATTTAAGATGGGAAATAGCCAGGATGTATGAAGAGACAACACTGAAACTCCTATGATCATAAGTATATTTTCTTCCCTACCACCATCAGTAAGCTTTGCAACCCTGGCCAATCCACACATTCATTGGGACTCTGTTACTGATTTGTGAGGAGAGTGGTGGTTAAGCAGCTATTTAAAATGAAAACACATGTTCTATATGATAAGATCACCACAGCATTTCCCACCTAAATCTGGGTGTCCAAATGTATCAACTCCATGGTATAATTGATAACTTTTATGGAAATAGACCATTGAAACAACTGGAGGAGTACTCTGAATGAACTTAACTCTTCAATACATGTATTAAACTCACTGGTGGACGTGGAGCTACATTAAGAAATAGGCACCATTTTCCATGTCAGTTGGGCGACCTTACTGAGGGGTTTTGTGCTAGTTGTCATTGATGATATAAAGCCCTGGTACCTAGAGCTAGGTCCAAGGACCAGCATACATGAGATCCTATTAAAAAAATGGAAAATCTCATGCCTCAGATCTGATTTACCTGCCTTTTATCAAGGCTCCCCAAGAAATCTATTAGCAGGTTAAGCTGAAATCAMAGCAGTATAAATTATCAAGTTCACTTTCTCATTGGTGCATCTGGTGTCTTGGTCCAAGGACAGCTCTTGGCAGAACCAGCAGATGGGGTGAAAGAGCAGAGAAAGGTGTCCAGCTCCAAGTCTGGCAGAACTAACTCAATTGCACCGGTTAAGCTTGGAAGTGTGGACCGGCTTAGCACAGGACTAGATTGCTCTTTATGACTGCAAGTGTCAGGAGTGTAACAGCCACACCTTTACTAAATGGTTTGTCACGCTCTCTTCCTTTTATCCTGTGTACATTTTCCCTCTCCTTTTCTCATCTCCCATTTTTTCTCCCCCTCTCTTCTCCCTTTTCTGATACTACCAGTGTGTGAAGCATCCCTAAACAGAGGGTTCTGCAGACGATGTCTTAGATGTCTAAAAGCCGTAAATATAGCACCAGAGTCTTGGTAAAACTTTTTCTCAGTAGCTCTTCTCTTTTTTCTCCTCCTTACTTGCCTTCTACTATGTTAGAAGTAACCATCCCCCCTCTTTGTTTTTCAGAAAATAGTTCTCTAACTCAACCTCCACCCTACTAATTCTGGCTCTTAGAGGCAAGGGTACCATGGAGATCAGCCTTATAATAATCCCGCAGCATTCTGTGTAGTACCCTTCTCTTCCTCCACATACTAGGAGGGGCAAATAAGCTTCTTAATAGACATTGTGTTAAGAGACAATTCAGGTGCTAAGATAAGCATCAAATTCAGTTTGAGTGTATTGATTCCATGGTAACTTTAGCATCAACCTCTACGTGCCTTCAATTCCCATCAATGCAGTTGTTCAATTATTTATATGTGAGGCAGAGAMAGTGGTAGGCTTGTATGTAAAAGACTAATATTAGAATGTTCAGCTTGAAGTAGAATAGTTGTGTGTTTGGTGGGAGGTTTCCTAGAGCTGTTCTATTGGAGGCAGTATGGAGGGCCTTGGTTTGCAGTCATATTATATAATGGTAGGTATGATTTACCTTCCTGAAGGTTGATTTTACTGACCTGTAATAAGGTGGTAATGATTATGTTACAAAATATAGTAAAATATTTTTACCCTAGYGTTTAAGGTAAAAGAAGGTACATAATCAGCAAAGTTTTATTGTTCTTTCTGAGGCTTAAGATAAACAACACCGTCCATGTGTTGTCAACCCAGGCAGCTACTCAGGCCTGCAAGCTTAGAAAGCTCAGTGTTTGCTTTAACCCTTCCATCTCACTATCTTGAAATTCCTTCAAGGTTCCACATTTTTATTTGCAAAGATTATGTAGTTGGTCCTGCAGAGGATTTCACTCTGGCCTCATGTCATGAAGGGTGTGAGGTTGGTGTACATTGATTTCTGACAACTCTAGAGGCTATTGAGACTGAAATGTCTGGGAATGGTTCACGCTGACTTCTGGCAGCAAGTGTACAGGAGGGAGGGTTATAATGTTTTGTTCAAAGAGTACAGTACATCATGACCCCTTCNAAATTCCATTCCAGATGTAGCTACTTTAGATTTTATTTACAAGTATTAGTCCTCAATATATGGTAAATAGCTGTTATTCTATAACTCATATGAAGAAATTCCCAGTTATTGAGGATGCTTATTTTCCGCCCAAAGATGTTAGCTTTAATTTACAAAGGGTCGATATATATAGGCCTTGATACTTTGAAACATTTATTAAAAATCTGGATATTTGAAAGATGGTAATGAATATCTTCTTCTAGAAAACAAGAGCTTTTTTAAAAAAAGCTTTTAATTCACAATGAAAGCTGTTGTTAGAGTCTTGGTAATGGACACATTTTCTTGTGAAATTAAAAAGCTCCTTCTGCTCAAAGTAGTATACGCATCTTTCAAGTCAAAGCCAAAATATTTATTTTTCAGAGTATTTACTTATTTGAACATACTGTTCACATTGTAACAAATGTACTGGTCTAAATCTTTGTTTTTCTTTCTACATTATAAGTGCATTATATTATTTCTCTAAGTAATTTGCGAATTCATTACAACAAAGTAGGCATAAATCTGGTCAATAATGCTTTGATCTAAACTGTGTTCTCCATAGTCTTATCAATAAGGTAAAAGATGAAAAAATGACATTTTAATTCACAGTACTTAAACATTATTCACTGCCCAATGTCCTCCATACAGCCCCCGCCGCCGCACAGTGTGCCTCTTACCTTGTGAGACTGAGTTGCGAACAGGTGTAGTGTAGACAGAGAGAGCTCCCTTGGGAACTTTGAGTGTGTTMKGTGCCCAAGCTCTGCCCTTCTGCACCGGGGTGCTGTGCTTTTATATACTCTCCAGGCTGTTTAGCCTTGCAGATATTACACTGTCAATATAAATTTCTCATCTGTAAATAATGGGGTGTTGTTCAAATGAGTTCACTCGCCCACTCACTCTGCTCATCTGCTTTTTACGCTGAGCTGATACCGGGTTGAGACCTCAGAGGCCCGGAAACATTTTATTTACTCTTGCGCCTTTCTGTTTGGGAATGGAAAGAGCAGTTTGGAAATCTACCCTTCAATCTCAGTCAGGCGTGAAAAACTGCTAAAGTTCTCTGAAGTGAATTTTGACGTCAAACGAGCCTCATCTCATTTGAGGGTCTTGTCCAGTGATTTGCTATTTGGCCATCCTGAGTTCCTGAATAACTAACTGATAGATCATTCATCTAGGCAAACAAATCACTCACCCAGTAAACACATATCAATAACTCACTCATCCACATTGTATGGGATAAATTTGTATTCTCTTTGTGGGGAGATTTTAAATGCCAATTAAAATGTAATGTGCACCATGTTAATTAGACACAGAAGGCAAAGATGAGAATCCCCAGCATCATTGATGCTAATAGCAAAGGGTCTATTATTTCTTTTTCATCTTGCAAAAATGTTTTAAATCTAATTTTACTGAGAAGGGCTCGGGCTGTGTTAGAATACAATGAAAGATA
>BDUI01001430.1:132370-147996 GCA_002335545.1 Apodemus speciosus
AAAAAAAAAAAAAATGTTGAAACGATTTGCTTGGCTCCATCACATTTTTCAAAACTTTTTCAAAATAATTTTTTTTCCTTAGGAATAATAGACTACAAGAAAAATAACCTTTAAAAGTCCCAGGAAGCCTCCAAAACAATGTTTGCTGTTCTTTTTTACCTCGATTCTCTAGTATTAAAGAGAAAATGAGACTCATTGGGWGATGRGTTGAGAGCCTCAAGAAAACTTTATAGAGATTGGAAGCAAGGGGAGAAAGAAGGGGGCGCTGGAAGTGAGTGGGCCCTGGAGAACGCTACAGTAGGCAGATGGAAGGGAGCGACCCAGGGAGGCACAGCCCCCCCAAAACACATTGACATGGCTCTGCTTTCTGCTTATGCCTTTCTTGTCAGTTCTCCGGAAGTAGAACACGCATGTTGTTTTTGTTAGTGGGATAATGGAATTTCTCCTTTTCTTTTGTTGTTCTCGGAATTGAATCCAGGTCCTTAGGTTTACTAACGCTAGTGCTCTACCTCTGAGCCCTTTTTGCCAGCTCCGTAGAGTTTCTTAAAGGGATTTTATAGCAACCATTTCGTTCATTGCATCGACTCAGCATGCACGTTTCTGACGCACTGAGGAGTTGGGCAAATGCCCGGGACAAACAGATGGGAAGAGGCCCCGTTAGTCACAGCTTACCCGACACGAATTCTGAAGGACACTGAGTGTACAGGGAACAGAGTAGCGGATGGAAGATTGCTACCTGTGTGGAAGCTGATCAAGGGAAAGCGAGCAGAGGTGCAGGAAATGTGGCCCTTCAGCCWTTCTCYCACACGTTTCAAAATCAAAATGGGAGCTGAGAAGGTTCTCTTTCTTGTTCAAAGATAGTCTCGCTACTGGTGTTGGAAGACAGTTCTGAGCCATAAAATCGGTCATGATTTTATGATCTCCCAGAGGCTAGCAATCATRCTGCCTTGCATCTGGGGCACAAAGTAAACAACAGGTGATACTACATAGGAACAGGAAATTCTTATCCGCTCCCTGGCTAGGTTTATTCTGAAAGGATGACATTTACAGGAAATGACAGTTTCGCGGTTAACATGGAAATGAAACATTAACACTTAATGTGGCAGGACTAGGTTAAAGGTTAGCTAGATAATACAAGCCTTTTGAGATCAACAAGGCTCTATAAACTTCATACTCAAAATCTGAAAAGCTTCCTGGAAGGTGACTTATCAGAACCTATTGATAATATGGTCTAATCAACACAGTCAAAGTAACACACAATTAAGGTGTTTTTGTAATATTAGAGGTTAAACTGAACTTCACATATTTTCTCCATTTTTTTTAAAAAAAAAAATGACGCCGGGCTAAGATCATATTGGATCCCAGTGACCGATTATGCTATTTGAGAAATTTTCTTTTGACACTATCTGTAAGTGTGATAATACATTTTTTTCTCATTCAATTTTTCATCATTAACCCTTAAATCACATAAAATTAAGACTATGGGACTATATACGATGCTTAATATACTCCAAGTGAGTGGAGCTGACCCTACAATTTCCGAAATTTTATGATTGTCTTAAATGTGGCATTTCCCAAGAAGCCCGAAGAAACCATGTTCCCTTCCCTCCRGCGCTTGTGAACTCGCTACCATCTGTTCCTTACAGGCATTCTCATGCACGGGCAGGCTATGAGGTGATATTGGTCTGCTCTTCCTCTGTTTTCTACTTTGTTTGCATTTATTAGCTTGGCATGACTAGTATTTACTGCTGTTTCAAATGCACATACGTGATTTCTGTTGGCATGTAGAAAATTCACCTATATAAAATTTTATAAGAGATTCAAAGGGGAATGATTCCATTTCTGGGTTGATTTGAGAGTGACAGCCAAGGGTTTGCATACCAGTTTCTTCAGGGTAGGTGTGCGCTGTCTGATTATGTAAAGGCTGCGCTGGGAGATAGGGAGTTGAATCACTCTGGGGATCATCTCATTCTTTCCTTTTTAGCCTTTCCTTTTGTGAAGAACTGGATGCTAAGGTCTCTTTTACATGTTCATGTAACAGAGATTTCGAACAAAGCTAGGGCCATCCCAGGAACTCTCTGCACGGCTGCATGTGTTGCCTGGACTGGCCTTGCCACCGGCTCTGTGACCTATGCTCTGCGAGGGGCTTGCTAAAAATCCCATCTAACAGTACTGCTTCCCCTTAGAGCACCACCTATCCATGCTTACCAGGTTGTAAATGCGTTGGAAGCAAGGGCTGCAAGTCGCACTGCTTTGTACAGAATGTAATATGGTGGCACATATTAAAACCTGGCATGCATTAAGTGGCTGAGCACATGGTGGTGGTATGCTCCCCCTATATCAGGAGAGCTTTCTCCAGATAGCGATTTAGGAAAAAAGGTTTGGGGTGGGGGTTGGGGGGGGGGATGGCCACCAGTTACATCTGCAATCAAGTCCCAAAGGCAAGTTAGTATCATTACAAAATTGATACAAGGGATTCAAGGCTCTGTGTCCTCTACACTGAATGTCAGAAATAATAATTTTCATTAAGGTCCTTACTTGGGCCTTACTTCATTCAAAAGGGCAAATTAGGAATTCATTTCATATTGAGTACTATATTTCTGATAGTAAATCAATGGTTTAAATACCATGACATAGTTTGTTGTTAGTGAACTATATGATTCTGGTTGTTTTAAGCCAAAGCCAAAACAARCCACCCTACAGTTCTATCAACCTTGAGCACTTAARCTCAAGACACAATTTCTAATTTTTTATCTTCATGCCTTTGTGAAATATTTGGTTTATAGTTCCTTGGTGTTTTGCATAATTTAAGTATTAGCAGACAAGATCCAAGATGTGCCTCTAGCAAAACACCCAAAGAATTAAAGCCGGAAGGCCAACAAATGTGTTTATACTCTTGACAGGGCACAGCGAAGTCTGGAAAAACCAAGCTGAGGATTTAGCTCAGTAGAGAAGTGATTGCTTAACACTTAAAGCATCTCGGACTTGCCTTCTAACACTGTAAAAACAAAGACAAACAAACAAACAAAAGCAGAATACAAAATCCTCTGTTGCCCCAGTGAAGGTAATCTTGAACTGTTTCTTCATTGTACAAAATTCTTCCAAATAAATTGATAGTAAAAATATCAGGTCTGGATCAATGAAGATCATGTAGCTTCCAAGGAGGGAGGGGTTAATTATAAATTTTGATGTTGTTTAACAATGTTATCATTAACTTACTATCTTTTATTAAAATTGGCTGCTCTAATGAACACATTGTGTCTGTGCATAAATGACTATTCACTAAATGGAAGAAACATCAGAATGTATGAGTCATGACTGCCTTTCTAGTCTTAAAATTAGTTACATATGATTCTAAAATTTTCTACTTCGATTAGAGTCAGAAATAAAAGAAAGAAAGAAAGAGAGAGATAGAGGGAGGGAGGGAAGAAGGAAGGAAGGAAGGAAGGAAGGAAGGAAGGAAGAAAGGAAGGAAGAAAGGAAGAAAGAGAAAGAAAGTGCTGTCTGGGCCTATTTCCTAGCTGTTAAATTTAATCTCTTTTGTACATGCTAATCAATATGGCTAATCCCCTCAGTGACACTAAGGGGATAAGAGATATTCTACTGTGTATTTTTTAATTGATCTTTGTTATGAATCATTGTTCAGTCTTTCTCTGTTGCATGTGCAAAATCATCTATATGTACAAGTACAACCAGCCAGCTAGCCCCTAGCTTCCAGACTGGTAAACTTATTTACCAGCTTGACTTCCTCATTCTATAGGAATAGGCATCCAGGGCAATCCTGTATACTGTCYCTGGTGCAGTAGACTTTTACCAACAACATTGCTTTATATTCTAAAAAGACGATGGGTCTATTAACTGTGGTCAGAAATATAGCAGGGGAAGAAGGAATTAGATCCRCCTTCCTTCTCAAAGCCTTCAGAATATTCCATCTACTATATGAAAACAGGAGCTTTTAGACAAATGATAATCGACATCTACTCTCATGATAGTAATGTAAAAACTTACAGCAARATTAATCACAAATGAACTTCCAACACTGTGGACGTGTAGCGCCAATGAATGTCTGAACCAACTCTAAAGAGGAGGACTGATGACAATTGAATATATTCAGGTACTGGAATTACTGATGATATCACTAAACTTATGTAATTTTTCTTTTTGTTTTTCAATTGTGGGCCATGGTAATCAATAAAAGTGGGGGTTGGAATGAYTTGGATCTACCAAACATTTTTTCTTTGCCTTTTATTAGCCCCTTCCCATGAACAGCTTGCCTGGTATTTGACCAAGAAGATCCCTTAAAACTAATAATAATTTTGTAYCAAGTCAGTAGGCCAAACAAACAAACAAACAAAAGAATGAAGTCATTGGGAATAGTAAACATGACTGAAACTATGGCTCAGAGGCAGGACACAGCCACCATGTTCAGGGGCCCCTGTAGGATCTACGGTAGTGACGCCACACKTGTCGTGTGTGCAGTTCGTTGGAAAGGCGCTCACCTGACGGCGGTGAGCTGGTCCTCAACTTCATACACACCAAGCTTTCGATACACGGCATGCAGGAATTTGTCACCTTGGAAAGCAGTGCCCCGACCATCGATCAAGGCAATGACTATCCCCTCCTTACTTGCAAGATAAGTTATCCAATCAACAGCAAATACAGACTGTACACTCTGGCTGCAGGGACCACCATACCTAAAGGAAAATAAAAATTTATTTCTGAATCTGAATTTTAAAAATGAAATCTAGTTTCCCACAGCAGCCTAGCACAGATTTCCGCAGTTCCCAGTCCCATTATGTGATAAAATTTTCAGTATCAATAGCATTAGAGCTGGCTCTAAGTCAAGAGGAGACCAGGCTTTTCCCAGAGGTTTGCTACAAGGAAGTTGTTTTGGGACACAGCCTCTCCTATTCCCCAAAACGGATACATCTAGGGTTGGCATTTCAAGGAATATGTGTGGGTTTTTCGTCATTTCTGCCACCTGCCACTTGCTAAAAGCAGACATAAGATATACTAAAAAAAATGCATGGTGTTTTAAGCAAATTGTGTGTAGGTCAGCACTGATTTTGGGTGTGATTCCACTAAATGTATCCCATTCCTTTATTTCACTTCTAACTCAATTACATAAGATGTTAAGATGATTTACACTATTTTTTGGCAGCAATCTCTCTATCTCAAAGGTATTCTGACACATTCGGCAATTTGCCATCCCAAGGAAATTCAACACAGCGAATGCAGGCAAGTCCATCTCAAATCTCAAAACTTCCTCCATCTATTTTAAATAACCATATTTTATTTACTCTGATTAGTTGGAGGAATATATAAAAACAGCATCAATAGGAACGGTTACCAAGGAGAATGGTTCATTCTATTTCATAAATGTGTGTTTCATCCAACATATTTTCAGTAAATAGCTTTTTACACTACACAAAATATTACATACACTTGAATTAGCAAAGGGTACTTCTTTGATCTGTCAAACTGAGGAGGAAGAATCATCTTGTACCATAAAGCTTTGAAAACAGAAAAAGGGAGAATAATTATTTCATTACACATATGTGATTTTTTTTAAACAATAGGCACCATAAAAGCAACCCAGTAAAACATTAAGGATTAAAAACATATTTTCAGTTGACTTTATTACCTATTTCAGGTCTAATTTGCAAATGACTATAAATCCTCAAAATACCTGCTTGCTCTAAAGCATCTATTCTAAAATTAAAATTAGATAAACCCTTCTTTTAAAAATGTCAGTGTAGAGAGGGAACTATGGAAAAGTAGATGCTCAACTGTATTTTTAATCATATTAAAATGTTTAACATAACTAAATAGTGTTACGGAAAGGTTATTTTAAATGAGAGCTTACATCATATGGCGTGGACTATAACATTTACTCAGTAAATTTTTTAAGCAAGCGACGTGTTCACCTTCACATCTACAAGTGAGAAATTTTTAGAATATCTTACTCATTCCGCCGTCTTCGTCTTCAAGCTTTTTAATCTCTACTGTAGGCAGCTGGATATTTCTCAGAGCATTTTCCAGTTCTTTGTTTTCTTCTAATACTTGTATTTCTTTAAAAAAATAATATATATATATACATAATGTTCATCTTCAGTTCATACTATTTACAAAAATAACTTCTTTCGTGAAATTCCTTTGGCTTGTGCGGGTGACCCAGATGTGACTGTGTAAGGGTCTGTTGTGGCAGTCATGATGCAGCTGGCAGTGGAGATGCYAACACGAGAAGACGTCATATCCAACCAGTGTCCTCAAAGCCCCTAACACTTCCAGCATTTTAAGCAACAATGTTCATTTGACCATCTTGTCCCCTATCCAACTGTAGTTTTTCATTTTGAATTCATGAGGCTGAATAAGTGACAATTCTTTAAAAGTGGAGCAGGAGGGAGAAGCCCCGTCTCTGGATGATTGACCCTTCTCAGTGAAAAGGTGGCACAGCTGCRACCCTAATGTATTCGGCACGAGGAGTTAAATCTTGCTTCYGAGATTTTCATATTTGTACCTTGACCTTTTCCTGTTATATTTGATTAAGATAGAAATGTATCCCTTTTTAAAAAAACAAATTGCCCTGTACATGATTCTTTCAAAATCTTTCTCCCAAAGTTGTTGCATATCTTAGTCAAAGAGCAACACACAGTATTTTGTCTTGAGCCTGAGAAACAATATAAAAGCTGCTGTTTACAATAAGGAGTAGTGGCTCCTGCCTAGGATTTCAGTCCCTGGAGACTGAGAAGGAAGGATCTCAGTGAGTTCAAGGCCAGCTTGGTTTACATAGTGAATTCAAGATTAGCCCGGTTGAAAGCCTAAGACCCTCCCTCGGAACAAAACAAAAGCTACTGTTCATACTTGAGCTCAGCTATATTTCACACTTTAATGTTTCAAACTGAATAAATGAGCTGATCCTCTGAGTGTTATAGATTGGCAATACATGTAAATGGGTTTATATTAAGAAAGCTCTTTAAAATAAGTTTTAATTTGATACTAGCATCTTCAGGAAAAAAATTAGTCTTTCATACAATATGTAGAGTTAGATTTTTTTTCTGTGAAAGTAGATGACTTGTGAGATATGGTAATTGCTACAAAATAAATCCTGAAGATTTTGTTTACGTTCATTTTTGAAAAGCGGTCACTGAAGACAGTGAACTGGAGACTTATAACTACTCTGTTTGCCAAACCACTTCCCATAGAGCTCTCTGTTTTCATATGTTCATGGCATTTTGCTCCAAAATGTGTTATATTTAATCTTAGCACACGTAGAAATGCTTTGGATATGATTTATATAAAAGACATAATAAGTTTCACATTAGTTTTGGGTAACCCATCAGAAAAGAAATAGTTGTGACATACTACATGTTAGAACTCATAAAAAATTAAATGTACGCATTTTAAGTGAATCCAGCAACTGCCTCCCCTCGTGTGGAGTCTCTATGTGGAGTTCTCCCAGAAGTGAACCGGGCAGGAGGCCAGAATGGAGAGCGGGTAATGGTCTCAGGATCACTATTCTTGTTATCTGACCACATAGACTGGAAATAGAAGGTGTTATCACATTGTATGATTTTTTTAAACTTTATTATCATTCTCTTGCTAATTAATGAATCTTCAAATTTATGATTTAATGAAGTACCAGGTTTGGTTGAAAACCTAATCAACACCTCTGTAGTTAGAGTCCTATTCTTCTAAATAGTGAGGAAAAAGTTGCCCTACTTCTTCAAGCACAAATCACATTTCCTAGGACTATGGGAAGAGTGAGAGGTGGAACTGGACTTTGCTATGGAGCTGTGCATTAGGAGCCATCACTTTGTAAGGAGTGGTATAGCCCACTGTATACTTCCCTTCCTTTGCTCCCTCTCTACGCTCATGGCTCCCCTACTGACGGTCTAGTATAAGATATAAAGTCCACATTCCATATGTTCTTACATACTTTATTATGACAAAACTCAGCTGAACTTTAAAAGTGAAAGATCTTATATTCAGCTTTTAAGTCATATTAAAGTGATGTATTTCATTTTAATTAAGGTTTCTAGAGAATCTGTGAGAAACTGATAAGTGATGTCATTTGGTCACTTAGTTTAATGAGAACCTACAATCTCCCAAATAACTTAAGCTTCAAATGGGCCCTCAATATTAAGTGTCAACTCTTCTGGGTTTCCATAGTATCTGGTTTAAGTATAACCTGCTGTTTTCAAACAACTTTCTCCTTTGAATGGAAATTAAACCCACTATTCTCTTTAGGGCTTTCAAACTTTCCTGAAACCACCACAATCTCTCATCCTTTCTCGTCAAAGGAGATTAATCTCTTCATGTATTTCTGAACCCTACCCCTCCCACCTTTCAGGGACTTTCTTATTCTATCTCTTGGGGCTTGTACAGTATAGGATACATATGTAGCCAAGACTACTCTCCAACTTCTGGTGGCTTTTCTCCATCTCTCGGCATTGGAGTTGCAGTTGTGCGCCATGTTCTGCACCTAGCATTCTTCAATCTTCTTTAGCCTCATAATTTTTTCAGTCAACAAACAACAAGTATTTATCATCTTAAAAAACACTAACAGTTCTCAGCTAGTAGCCAGCCTTTCTTCTCTCTCCACAAACATATGCACTAGAAGCACTGGTGGGCTTTGTTAAAACAAGCAAACAAACAAATTCCCACTAATTTCCTAGGCAGGTCCTACCTTGCTTTAATTGTATTACCTCCACCTCTTTTTCTAGATCCTGCTCTAAAAGGTAGTTGGCTCATTTTTTTTACTAATTTACCATCTCAGCACTTTCAAGGTCATTGATACCAAGTTCTCCATAAACTAAGAGCATCTTCATGACAATCTTCAGTACAACTGYTATTTTGACATTCAGATCCCCAAATCAGGTCCCTGTAGGCCAACCAGTTCCATCTGAATGTCCTATCAGTATGTTAAACAAATTTCACCATCTTCTTAAAGTTCTGTTCTCCACAGTGAGTAATTTGTGAGTAAAAGCAACTATTTCAATCCTCCAACCAAGCCAGTTATTCGAACAGTATCAATTTCTTTTGTATTCAAGAATCTCAGGTTTGATGAGTACCATTAGAATACATTTCTTACCTGAAATAACCTAGATAGGGGCTTCCCCTGTATGTCTTTATATTTCCTTTCTCTTAGCACTGMATTTCATTTTCTTATTGTTGCCTGCTCATACATTTGCATCACCCACTAATCTCTAAGCTCTTTGAAGGTAGGAATATATGTCCAATCTGGTCTCCATCATTTTAGAGAAATAATGCCACAGTAGATGGCCTAATTTAGTAAATGCTCAAGAAATATTTGCTGAATGAAGATTACTGGCACCAAATGAAAAGGATAGTAGGTTTTAAAATCTTTTTAAAAAATGTGATGCWCAGAATTTGATATTAAAAATAGCAGTTAGAGCTTAATCAAAAGTATAGATCACCATGCAAAGCTTAAAATTTACCTGACTGGAGGCTCTAAGAATCTATATTTGATAAGCATATGGTTTGGTTTGAATATGAATGTTTCTCATAGGCTCATGTGTTCGGATACTTGCTTTCCAGTTATTGGCACTGTTTTGGAAGGTTCTAGAATCTTTAGAAGGTAGAGGGAGTTAAGTTCTTTCTAGAAGTGAGTTAAGTTCTGAGAGACTGGTCTACCTTGCCCAATTCTTATATTCTTTCTGCTCCCTGTCTGCAGTCATAATGTCACCAGCTACCTCAAACTCCTGCCACCATGCCTTCTGACCACAGTGACCTGGATACACTCAAGCTGCCTTCTTCTCAGAGATTTGATTGGAAGAATAAGAAAAATAACAAATACAGTGTAAATGACTGCTGTTTTATTAGACAAGTTGGTGGATCTGTTCTCTAAAAGAATTTGAGTCATTTCTTGAATTAGAAAATATAAAAATATATGTGATGTATATGGAGAGTGGTGTAATAAAACTTCAAAAGCATCAAAAAGATTAGTATCTGCCTGGAATATAATGAGAACATCAAGAAAAAAATGCTAGGATATAGAAATTCATGTTATGGGGGAAAGGAAGTGGAGTTATATTTTAGAGTGGTGATAAAAAGAACTTTAAATATCTATGGAGATTTCTATTAAAACAAAAATTCAGGACAAAAGTAGTATTGCTTTGAAATGTCCTCTCAATGTTGAGTGTGTCTTATCAACAAACTTTACCTATTTCTYATCAATATTAGAATCAAGGCTAAAATAACTTCAAAATGAAATGAAATCCACTGTCCTACTTCAGAATCCCTCTTCTAGCCAGAGCACCTGGCCTGTTCTTCATGACTTTATTTTCACCTATTCTTGATCCATTGAACTGACACAAAACCAATCCCCAAGCAGTGTCCTGACTTGTCAGCCAACTGTCCAGGGGCAGCTGCAGGCCTGAGTGCTGAAGGCAGGAGCGTCCCCTTGCCTCACATCACTCYTGTTCTCCGGCATCTCCAATCTGGTTGTGGAAGCAGGGAAGAACACCAGAAAATT
The DNA here is from genome assembly GCA_002335545.1 of Apodemus speciosus. Classification (NCBI taxonomy): domain Eukaryota; kingdom Metazoa; phylum Chordata; class Mammalia; order Rodentia; family Muridae; genus Apodemus; species Apodemus speciosus. Next base: position 142,869 of record BDUI01001430.1, read on the forward strand.
AAATATTCGGATAACTCTTTGGAGAGCAAAAATGGCCATCTTTGAGCTGTGAACGATTTTAAGCACCATCGCAAATTCAAGGTAGAGGAGAGCTATGATGACAGCAGTCAAAAAAACAGAATGTGTCCCCAAATTCCAGGGCTTTCACACATGGCAACCACGTGATATAGCTGTTAACACAAAGCTAAACAAACAAAAGAGCTGGCGTGATAATCACCCTCTGCTCTGAACTGAACTGAAGAAGTTAGAAGTGATGTCTAGAATTTTTTGCCACTGTGGGGGTGATAAAAGAAAAAAGAAAAACTCCTCCTGCAAAAGCAGGAATTCTTCCTTGAGGAGAAAGAAGATACATGAATATGCTCTCCTTCTGATTCGACTCTTCTGTTGTTTTAGCCATACCACTCCTGGGCATATATCCAGAAGATTCCCCAGCATGCAATAAGGATACATGCTCCACTATGTTCATAGCAGCCTTATTTATAATAGCCAGAAGCTGGAAAGAACCCAGATGTCCCTCAACAGAGAAATGGATACAGAAAATGTGGTATATATACACAATGGAGTACTAGTCAGCCATTAGAAACAATGAATTCATGAAATTCTTAGACAAATGGATGGAGCTGGAGAGCATCATACTRAGTGARGTAACCCAGTCTCAAAAGAATACCCATGGYATGCACTCACTGATAAGTGGATACTAGCCTAGAATCTTGGAACACCAAAGACACAATCCACATATCAGTTGATGTCTGACAAGAAGGAAAGAATGGACCCTGGTTCTGGAAAGGCCCAATGCATCAGTGCAGGGGAATACCAGAACAGGGAAGTGGGAAGGTTGGATGGGGGAACAGGGGGAGAGAAAAGGACATATGGGACATTTGGGGAGCGGGGAACCAGGAAAATGGAAATGAAATGTAAATAAAGAATATATCTAATAAAAAAAAAAAAAGAAAGCCAGGGAAGAAGAAAGAATTGATCTTTATGGTGTGATTTCTAGTATGTCACGGCCCCACAGCCAAAAAGTACTTGACTTCATGGGATCAGGTTTAAAGCAAACAGTATTTCAGTCTGTGGAATAATGAGCTTTATGGCATCACAATTCACCTTGTCTAGGTTGGCTAACTATCCTGCCCTCTGAAGGGGCTCATGATAGAGAACTCGGGATATCTTTAGATGCAAGAGAATACCTTGGTCTGTGCGGCCATCATGGAGGGTGGAAATGGGGATGCCAGGGCCTGTGTGCAGAACAGAAACAAAAATGTGATTACTGTTAGAAGCGACAGTTCTCTGCCAGCCAGGACTGCTTGCCGTATGTATGACCAGTGGCAAGACAAGTGCATCTTTTAACTCTTTGCTGTCTTTATGTATTTATCTTTTTTCTTAACCAGAGAGAAGCAGACATTTTAAGTTACATTTAACCCACACACGTCAGGTCAAAGCCCAATCAAAGAACAGAAGTATGAGAAGCCTTACTCGCACTATAGCTTTTCCAGAGTGAGTCTTAATGGTTAAAACCTAATTAGTTACACAGAAAAGCCTCAGAAGCTGCAAGTGGCCTTCTGGGAAGGTGTTACACTGCACTGGAAAAGTTTTGGCTGTATATTTATTTTTAAGTAACCTTCATCAGTACCTAGATGTTCATCTCATAGGTTGAACATTCAGTTTGTTTTGGTGCATAAAAGCTAAGATCTTTTATGCTTGTGACTATGACGTGCATAAACAAATTTATATACAATGCTTCCTTTTCTAATATGCTAGTTTTGGTCATGTTTTGGGGGTTAGTAAGTTATGGCAGGAGGAAGGTGCTATTGAGATGTTACTTGAGAAGCTGTGGAGTCTGCAGAATTGTCACAATGGGGCAGCAGACAGGATTTTGTCCTCCAGCCCAGAACACAACCATTGGATATGGTCTGTTACTAGATCAATCCCCAGACTTGAAGATTTGGGATGCAAACTGTCAGCCTCTTTTGTAATGAGTGATTGACAAATAAGCCCTCAAGGTGGAGGCTGTCTAACCAGTACCTCATTGCTTACAATGTGTTGCGCCATTCAGAAACCTGCTGTTTTAATGAGACGTACATAAATAAACACTATGATTCATCGGAAATACAGAATAAAATAATACCCAGAGTACTTTTACAGAGTGCATTGGCCAAGGGACTCAGTGCACTAAGAAGCGCCTCATGTACTGGTTGGGATAGATGCTTTTGCCATCGCTAGCATTTTCTTCTACCTTAGGGAGCCCCATTAGAATAGAGTCTTTGGACCCAAATAAAGCAGAAAAAGGACTTCTCAGCGTTCTAAGTAGAGCTGCTTATGAATGAGGCCTTCTGGTTTGCTCCTGGCAGCCTTCTCCCTGTGGAAAGCAAGCTTCTGATTATTCCATAGAGCTTTAAGTGCCAAGCCCCTTGGGCAAATCCTGCAAGTCCGTGTTTGTAAAACTGTACTTGTGGGCTACAATGTTGGAAGGCACATACCTTTCCTTCACCACATTTCCCGACTAGTCTTTATAAATAATAAAGCTAATATTTTTATTTCCTGCCTTACTCCTTATTATGTCTTGAAGATAGAAAAAAGAGACTTTTATTTGGCTCTCCTGAAAACCAGCAGCCTGTCTGTGACACTTGAGAGTGTTAGGGAATGTAACTGAAAAGCTTTTCCTGAGAGTCAATGTTTCCTAAAAGTTTTCAAAGGGGGACACACATGCATATGACATTTGGGGCCAGGATCTCAGGAAACAAGGTCACTTAAATCTCTAGGCTTCATTACCATCCATCATATGGAATTTTCATGGTCATATGTATCTAGTAGTGGAAACCTGCATCTCCTTTTATCTTCAACTAAGAGACAAAGTAATGACGGACTGCCCATGACACAGCAGGATGAGGTCATGGCCCTCGAGGCACAGCGTCCATACCTAAAATTCCCATTYCGTACTGTTTTTGTTCTATCCACATTACTGATATGATTTCACCTGCATTTGGCTTGTCTTTCCAGGGCTCAATACTCCTTGGGAGAGTTTGAAAGTTACATAACKAGAGGCGTTACTCTTAGCCCCAAAGGGAAAGATCTCAAGGTTTTTCCTATGATGGCGGAGTGACTCATTTTACTGGAGCTTCAAAAACACCAGACGCTGTGATACTTCCCACACAGTATATTTTTTGCTAAATGGGAAATTACCATACTGCCGAGGAAGGGTGAGTGGTAGAAAAGCCAGGCGGTTCAAGTTCTAGAAAGGACTCTCCCACCAACTTTTGATGAGGGCTTAGTCTTTGGTTCCTTATCTATACTTCAGTGAACTTTTAGCCTCAAGGAGATGCTAGAGAGAGGCGGTATAAAATGCATTAACATGCTTTCCCAGAGAGCTATGGTATCACTCAAGTACGGAGTACGTCGCAGTATAGATGCATGTATGTTAATGCGACCCTGGTGCCTTTATCAGCCAATGGAGCAGAAAAAGAGCAACTATCTTGGTAGAGTTTTCAGATGACAGTAATTCCTTTGATGCTTCACGATGCCTCTGTATTTTCTGTTAGACACTCTTCTTATAGTTATAAATAGAATGACTAAAGAGATCAGCCCCACCCAGCCTTCCAGGAGAAAGAGATACACAGATGCCTCAGTATCCTTAGTTCAAGGATGCTGTGTGCCTGACATGTAAGCTTTTGATACATGTTACATAAATATAGAGTTTGGGTAGGAAAATGTTGCATATAACTTGAGAGGGACATTTAATGTTTACCTTTAAATGCCATAGTCACAATCAGCACATATGGCCATGAACAACAATCTCTTGACATTTCAAAGATTCCACTGACCAAACATTTTATGAAAGTGTTATTTCAAACTGACATCTTATGCCATCTTGAAGGGAGCATTCGGGTTAAGATGCTTATTCATGTCTACACAGGCAAATGAGCTGTGGCTCCGGTTCTAGAGCCAGGTTGTTGCTTTAAGGGAAGTGACATATCATGATGTCACTTAATTCTTGTTCATTTTACCGGAAACCCACAAGAGMCCTCCACATCTGAGTAGAGATGAAATGCTTTCAAATGATGGAAGACTCCATTGTTGTTTAAGTCACCTACCTGCACCAGAGCCATTGAAAACAGAAGCGGGGTGGTGTGCACTTTGTTAAATTCCCTGCCAAGTTTATTACCCAAGTATGCTACTTGTACTCTTAAACTGGAGTTAGCTAGGGTGAGAAGGTAACAATTATAGAACTGGAGATTCTACTAAACCCCCAGTCATCACTGATTTCATTAGTTTGCAGTCTTATTTTAGCCTATATTTCTTGATATTTATTCCACATAACATGTACATGAAATTAACTCGTCTAGATAGCAAATTGTTTGTGAAATGAAACCATGGTCTAAACAACCAGAAAATTCTYTCTGGGTTGTRCAACCATGTTTCATTTATTAACATTGAATGAAGTTACTCAAAATATCTTCCAATTTTTAAGGAAGGGTTAGATGACAACTATTTGTTTTCTGTCCTTGTTTTGAAACTAGATTTGGAAGAATAATCTGTCTTCATYCCATAGATCTCAGGTCTCTGGCTATTGCTCTTGGTGCTTTCCCCACAAGTGAGGCCAAAGCAGAACAACCACTTGATCAGAGAGAACACTTCTGTTTTGATATTTCTCCTTCTGTGCCTACCCGGTAGACGGTGTCTGCATGYAACATCATAGTGATGTGGATTAGAGGCAAACAGCTCTAGCTGAAGYCCTGGCTATTGCCTAACAGASACACACACATTAGCTGGTTAGCTCAGTTTCCTAGAATGCAAAAGAGAGACTAACACCTTCCTATTCTTTTCATTCCACAAGCCTTGGGCATTCAGTAAGATTCTTATATGTAACAAGTTCTCAAAAAAAGAGGAAAAGCTTGTAAGTGATCCTATGGAATGACAAGGCTGATGACAAGGCAGTGGGGATGGCCATGCTTTTGTCAGGTCCGTCACCTACCAGAGCAGATGAGTGCATAGTACTTGGCTTTGTAGCTGAAACTTGCTGTGTAATATTGGCACCTTTCTTTCCTTAGATGGCAAGTAATGCACTTCTTGCTCGGAGGAGAGTTTCCAATGCTAATTCTAGAGGGAAATGAAAATAAAGCTAAGCTGAAAA